>JANHFX010002169.1:0-21161 GCA_027560015.1 Chloroceryle amazona
TTGGAGTTGGATCAGGGGTTGGACTCGATGATCTTGGAGGTCTTTTCCAACCCAATCTATTCTATGATTCTATGATTTTATGATTCTAACTTAAGGAAATATTGAATAATTCTATTGTATATGAATGGAAAGAATCAGGTGAATCGTTATGATCCCCCAGAAGAAGCTCTCCCTGCACGGCAGGGCTGCAGAGGTGGCAGAGTCATCACAGTGATGTGGAAGAACAATACAAAGCAATTAATTGGTTTCCCTGAGAACAATCAATAATTGGTGTTCATAATGGTGTTTTGGAATTAGAGGTTATTTTCTTATCAATTATTTTAAGGCATCTCAAGGAGAAGGAATGAAAAGTGAGTAGAAAGAGGAGGAGGAAAGGAAAAGGGGGGGAGAGGAGAGCAAAGTAAAACAGAAAGATCTCACCACCCGTGGATCCAGTGACACCTCACAGGATCAGTCGAAATCTTGATTTCTTTGGTGATGAGTGCACCAAAATCAATAAATTACTTCTATTTTGTACACTTGGGCTATGGGTGGCATCCCCAATTTCCATAAGAAACAGAGAGGTGGTCCTAATTTGCATGAACTTCTTGTACTGTGATAAGGTATAGACATCCCCTTGGTGCAGTTACAGTGGTTAGCAAAGAATTTAACTCGGGGAAAATCTGGACTATTTTGTTCCGTTCTGGTCTCCCCAGTTCAAGAGGCACAACATCTTTGTTATGAGGAAAGACTGAGAGCCGTGGGTGCTGTTTAGTCTGGAGAAGAGAAAACTGAGAGGGAATCTTATTAATATTTACAAATATCTGGAGGGTGGGTGTTAAGTAGAAGGGACCAGTCTCTTTTCAGTTGTGCCCTATGATAGGATGAGAGGTAATGGTAGCAAGGTGAAACACGGGAAGTTCCACCTCAACATGAGGAAAAACTTCTTCACCATGAATGTGACAGAACACTGGAACAGGCTGCCCAGGGAGGTTGTGGAGTCTCCTTCTCTAGAGACTTTCAAGACCTGCCTGGATCTGTTCCTGTGTGGCCTGCCCTGGATGTTCCTTTGTTGTGAGCAGTGTTGGACTCAATGGTCCTCTTTGCCCAGCTCTTCAGTCTGTCCAAATGTTGCTGGATGGCTGCACAGCCTTCAGGTGCATCTGACAATCCTCCCAGTTTTGTGTCATCAGCAAACTTGCTGAGAAGACACTCTGTCCCGTCATCAATGTCATTGATAAAGATGTTCAACAGGACTAGACCCAAAATTGTGTAGATCACTGAGTGCTCATCTATAGTGATTTCCTTCCCCTCTTAAATTTAATCAAAGAAACTTCACATATTTTAGCATATATGAGAGATTTAGGGAGATTTTTTTAAACGACAGGTCTTTGCTATGACACTGATCTGCTAATGGATATTATTTCCTTTATGAAAATATTAAAATAAATATCAGATATTCTAAGCTTCCATTTGACAAAGACATATTGAACAATAGCAACCACAGTTAAAGTTGAATGTGTTTGTTTATTTCTTTATTTACAAATAAAGGATGCTTTGCTTTGTTTCAATATAAAACATGTGCTATGTTTATTTCCATTTTAGGTAAAATATTCAGAGATGAAATGTATCCACAGTTGTATCCAGCTAAACAGAAAAACTTCTGTTAGAAATCATCTAACTGGAAAGGAAATAAAGATTTTGAATTTTATGGTGGATTCAATACTGCAGGTAGAGCTAATCGTTGAGAGCAGTCAGAATCAAGTCTTATTTTAACTCAATTAAAAGTTTAAAGTATATTTACAGCTTTTGCTAGCAGACATAGAGGAGTATTATTGATGCATGAAGTTTAAGCAGTTAGTCGCTCTCAGGAGTGCAATTCAGGCTGTATGCACAGCATTACAAGGAGAGGATATCAGTGTCTTGAAGGATCTCAATGAATCTGACTGGGTCCTGGAACAGAATGACCAAAAAAAATACTGTCTTACTGGCAATATTCCCCACCCTTCCCCCACCATGTTCCCTTGTAGTATTGTAAATGAAAAATTATTTTTCATATACTAAGAAACACCCCTCTGAAGTGAAGAGGTAAGCAGCAGGAAAAGTGAGCTGCACATGTGGAGCACAAAGCTGCTAATGTCAGAGTCATCTTAAATCTTTCCATGCTGTTTGCTTGGGCAATGCTGGGAGGCTCAGGTCTTGCCATACTGCATAGAAACTTGATACTGTCCTGCTGATAAACTGTGAGTTCTACTTGTTGCAAGTAATGACAGCTGCAATTAGAAGAAATATAAGACAACATAGGCTTCCAGAAGAATTTATTAAAATATTATCTTAGAATATATAGAGGAGTTTATTTGCATTTGTGCAGAAACACAATTAAATATGATGACTACCAGCTTAGTCTTCAAAAGTTTGGCTGGTTTCCTCAGGAAGATTTGAAATTGTGTCACTGGCAAGATCTGTTTATTTTCATCTCCTACCCTTTACTATATGTGTCAAAAATGGACTTGCTGAGTCTGTAGTCCTGTTGACTCTAATGTGAAATGCACATGTTGATTAACAGAACAAAACATAGTTTCTGATAGGATGCAATATACTCTTGAGTGTTTTTTAAACAGAGATAAAATTTTCAACAAGCTAAACACTGCTTGCTAAGCTACTTTAAAGACCTGCTTCAGTCTTGCTGCTGTTTTAAAGGGGAAATGTTTGTTTTAGTGGGCCCTAGAAAAGAATAAATCAGTATATCAAAGAGTAGGAAGCGTATGAGTATCAGTAATAAAAAATAAATGTGTAATTTGCAGTATTTATCAAACTATAAAAATATTCAGTTAGTCTGTGGAATTAACTGCTCATGTCTCTTATCATATATTCAATGTATGGAAATTCATGCTGAATAAATATTTTTCTTTTATTATCATATGAAACAAAATGAGAAAATCACATGAAGGTTATTAAAGAAAGCTCTAGGAAAAGAAAGACATTAACTACAGGGATTCAGTGTTCTTCTCTGGAACACTATGACATCAAATCTCCTCTCACTGCCTCTCTGCACCGAACTAAAGATTTCGGAGCTAAAAAAAAAGCAAGAGAGCACAGGGGTCTATGACAGATCATCTATCAGTTGTGACTGAGTGAGCTCCAAGGTGAAAGGAAATTGTTATATCTTACTGTAGCACTAACAAATGGTAAAAGTGAAAAGGTGCAAATTTTGTTTACACATGGTATTTGACATAATGATGTGTTCTGAAAGTTCCAAATGAAGTTGGATCAAACCTTTAAAGACTGCTAGCTAAGCCATAAACCATGATTGCAATGCAGTGGTTAGGAACCAATTAAGTGTATTGCACTCGAGGCAAAGAATGGAAGAGTAAGTTACTATCAAATTCAATGCATAAAACAAGAACAGTTCAGTCCATTTGTTTTCCAATCTTAAACTAAAAAATATCAAAGACAATTAAAAGCATTCTAAATGCAACCAGGTGTAAATACACTTGAACACAATTACCAAAGGTAATTACTGTGTATCAGCAGAAGTGTGAACAGTCACTTAATGTGAGCCATGCAATCAACCTTTAGGGCTACTTCATGTAGTCAAATGCCTTTCTCAAAATGAAAACTCCAGTGTTCAGGAGCTGATGCTAACATACTCCACATAAACATTTGGGTACTGATTTCAATTACAAACGAACTTGCCTCTGATCTTTATGAGTCTCTGTTAGAAATTCCTTGTAAAGCACTGGTTGTCCACACCCTCCCTGCTAGAGCTTACTTTACTCCTGGCCTCAGGGAGCAGGAGGTCCAGACAGCATCCTCATAATCAGTATGTTTCTGGATGCGTGGACAGGCAAATAATCTCCCATGGACTTGTGCTCTGAATTAGCATTAGTTCTTAGCATTAAAGTTCTGCTAAAATAATTTCTTATTTTTTATAGCTTGACATTTGTCCTTTCTTTAGTCAAATGTTCACTAGTTACCACTATGCATTCATTTTATATTTGACTACTACTGTCTCCAATCTGAGAATCAAATATACTACTCGGAGTCTTCTAGCTGAAAGAAGCAAAATTAGAATCAAACTCAAGGACTGTGATTTGAGAGACCTCACCTGGAGTATTGCGTTCAGTTCTGGGCTCCCCAGTTCAAGAGAGACAGGGATCTGATCAAGTGAGTCCAACAGAGGGCTACAAGGATGATGAAGGGACTGGAACGCATGCCTTATGAGGAAAGGCTGAGACACCTGGGGCTCTTTAGTCTGGAGAAGAGAAGATTGAGAGGGGATTTGATAAATTTTTATAAATATATGAGGGCTGAGTGTCAAGAGGAAAGGGACAGCCTCTTCTCACTCATGCCCTGTGATAGGACAAGGGGGAATGGATGTAAGCTGGACCACAAGAGGTTCCACCTTAACATGAGGAGGAACTTCTTTACTGTAAGGGTCACAGAGTGCTGGAACGGGCTCCCCTGAGAGGTTGTGGAGTCTCCTTCTCTGGAGATTTTCAAAACCCGCCTGGATGCATTCCTGTGTGACCTGTGCTAGATTGTATGGTCCTGCTCTGTCAGGGGGGTTGGACTTGAAGATCTCCAAGGTCCCTTCCAACCCCTAACACCCTGTGATACCCTGTGATATTAGCCTTTGTAGTATGGAACTTCTCTTTAAAAGTCACACAAGTGACCATTGGCATAAAATATTTCCATGTGGTAAAGAACATTTATATTTCCAATTACAGAATTGAGTTTCTGTTTGAAGATTTTCCAAGATACTTCTGTAATTAAATACATTTTGTTTGTTTGCTTGGTTTTGTTTGTTTGCTTTTTGAAGGAGCAACTAATGCTTTTTTAGAAATACATGATATAAAAAAAAATTCTACTTTAGCAGTGGGCTTAAGTGGCAGCATTCACATCTGGTGCAACAGTTACAGATAAAGTGTTTTAACACTCTTTTGGGCTTTATATTCCAAGTCATGGCTCTGCACATCATAAAATTATCTTTACTGGCAAATGCAGCAGTAACCTAGATTCAGTCTTGTTGTTCCAAATTACTAGGATGTGTGGTTTGTGTTCATCCTTAAACCAAATTTTTTCTCTACCCTAATATTGCACAAATAGACACATAGCATAATTTCAAAAACTGTAGCCTTAAAAATAATTTCTACAATGTCTTTTGAGTTCATGTGCAATTATATCTCTGCATAAGCTTTCCCTAATGTGCACTCAGTAGACTGTACTATTGGTTCAGAACTTTATCTAAAATTGTACTTGGTATCCTGGAGTTTGTCTAGTACACTTGCACTTTACAATACAACTATATTAAATCCTTGGATAAATCATCTTCCTTTTTTGCCTTCATTAGTGCTACTTCAGGACTCTTATCAACAGCATAAGAATGAAGGTCCTAGTAGAGAGACAGGTCTGATATGCAATACATGTCTTGGATTATTCTGTTTTGTTTTTCCTTTTTCCTGACCTACATTGAACACTGTCCTTCTGAAACAGCTCCCAATTGCTTATAAACTGTCCAATTCCATCTTGTCTTTTGAATTTTGTAGACAGTTGTGACACTTCATATACAGAAGCTAAAATCATAATGCTTGAAAATCAGGTATGTGCTATTAATGTCAAACACTCAAACAGAAATTTTTGAGTATTTGCTTCTCATATTTAATTTCCCTTCATAGCAACATGAAGCATTTGTCTACTCCCGAGATTTTTGTGTAAGAACATGACTCCAGGAGTTATCTCTCTACTAAACCAGGGAAAAAAAAAACACAACAAAAAAAACCACATTAACTATTGTTAGAAAAAATCAAGTGTTGCAATTTAAATGCGTAGCAACCTGGTTCCGAAAGCACACAGCTACCGCCCAATAACCGCGCGGTCCATCAGCACCTGACACCAGCGTGGTGGGTGGCAAAATGGCGTTTATTGGTGAGCGACACAGCACTTTATAACCCGGGTTTACAACGTCACTTCCGTCTGCTTGCATCATAACTAAGCGCTGCTGGCTATCAGTCTGTAGGGAGAGGGGTCCTAGCTTCCCGTACATCGCGATATCTTCCGGCCGCCAGGTCCTAGCCAGCAACAATCAAGAAAGCAGAAAACAATGAATTTTTCAAACATAGAAGATATTTTGTGAACCTGGACCTAAATAGGTACTAAGCATCTTCTAGTGACTTTTCAGATTTGAGGCATGCTAGAAGTATTTTAAAGAATATTCAAACACAGCTTGAAAGAACAGTACAATGGGAAGGCTGCACATAGACCTAGTTCTCTATTGTTTGGGGTTTTGGTTGGTTGGGGTACTTTTGTTTGTTCGGTTTGGTTTGCTTTTGGTTTTGTGGGTTTTTTTGGTGTGGTTTTGGTTGGTTTTTTTTTGTTTGTTTTTATTTGTTTTGTTTTGTTTTGTTTGTTTATAAAGCAGTAATAAAATCTTTAACCTTTCCCTGAAAAAAATTTCTGATGTATGAGAGAATGAGTGAGTGTAAGAGGTTTTTTCTTGTGTAAACTATACCTAAGTAATTGTCAAAAATTAGCATTTAAAGCAACACATTTCCTCAAATGGGAATATAGGATTATCTTCCAGGATAGGAATTTTGGATTGTGTTTATTATGTCTGTGTAACTATATATGTGCATGCATGCATCTGTGTATATGTATAGATATATATAGAAAATGTAACTAGCAGGAATAATAGAGTTTGTCTTCTATTGAAACACAAGTCATCAAAATGAAATTGATCAACTACAGTACTTTTTAAATGCTTATCATTAGCAATTCTAATGAAACATTTCATCCTTTCAATAATTCAGGCATTATCAACTATGAAGCATTTGGTTACATTTGATTCATTCTTTACCATGTCAGAATCACTGTTTATTGCCCCATTCAGTTAAAAAACCCTCTGTAAAATGAAACCTAATGCCAAGAAAACCAGACTTAAAGATCACCTAAGTAAATAAAAACATAGTGGGATGTGTAAGGCTTTGCTCATTCCCTTCCCATGTGCAGGATTGCTTCTACTGTCTCCCCTAGTTTGAAACAATTTATTTTTTCCCCCTCAATCTTTTAAGTATCTACATTTTTCAACTGTTGTAGCAAATCATATAATAAATAGTCACTCTTCTGTATCACAAATTGTCTGAGAAATTGAAACATTTTAGAATTTTACAGTTTACAACAATATAATCTAGTTTTGAGTCTATATCATTGTTTCACGTAACTATGTTATGATTATACTTGGGAGGTAACTAGAGGCACTGCCTCTGATAACTGAAAATGGAAGTTGTGGAACTGAAATGCAATCAGGCAGGAAAGATTAATTACAAAAACTTGATCACTCAGATAGTTCTGAAAAACTGAGATACTTTATTGCTTCCGTGACATAAATACTAAGTAGCAGTGTTTGCAGCAAGGATCTTATATATCATCGCATTTTGTGAAAGAAACACCAAATATGAGAGCTCTGCAGGCAAGGCTGGCAAGATTAACTGGGAAGTATGAAAATCCTGTCTCCTGTGATATGGAGTATTGCCTGACTAGCAGTAATACATTTTGCCAACATCAGTTATTTTTTTCTCCCTTTTCTTAAACAGATTGAGACACTTGTTAATCATGATCAGCAAATCATTCATCTGCATCAGGCTTTATGTTTTTCCTATTCTTACTATATTTCCATGGTTGTATAAAACTGAACATCATGCTACGTCAGTTTTCACACTTGGAGTTGAAATACAGAAATAATTTCAGCCAATATGCCATTCAGTCATAAAAAAAAAAAAAGGAGCAAAGATCTAGTTGTTTAATATCAAAGAATGTCAATTACTTGATGAGATATATGACAGAAATTATTAGATTTTTCATACTGCCTGTATATACCATGAACATTCATGCAGCATTTTATCACTCCTTCTCTCCCTAAAATATGTTTGGGCTTGAGAATGTATTTATGTGTGTATGCGCATGCACTGTTATATGATATCCAACTTTACTCACTGCTTTATATTTCTAGATAAGGTGAAAGAAGTATGCTTTCTTAGTTTCTGTGTCATGGAAACTAACACCACGTTACTTTATACAGTGAGAAAAGTCATATAGAATTAATTGAATCGTGGAAGCATATCTCACGTCAACCATGGAAAAGTTTATTGCTGGCACTTCAATGCAATGATCCCTTTGCTGCTTCCCACTAGAGCAAATTATGACAGACATCCAAACTCATATTCGACCTAGAATCTTTTCAAATTTATAATGATACAGAAATACTTCACTGATGTAAACAAGGGTTGAGTATAAACCGAGCGATGACAAGTCTAAGGATAAAGTAACATATATTATTGTTCTAACTGAGCACCGTGTGCTCTAGTGGAGCATACGCAAATTAATTTTCTGGCACCAGAGGATGGCAGCTTTATCAAAACACTCCTCCCTCAAACTCTACCTTACTGACACAGGAGAAAAGTTCTGGAGAAAAGAGTACAGGTGTTTCTTTGTAGGTAAAAAACAAGCATAATGGTAAATAAATTAAGAAATCTTCCCTGAAATGTAAACAGTGAAAATATATTGGGAATATCTATAGATTTTTGCATAACATGCAGAGCAATTAAAAATAAACATGAGGTAATAATAAATTCCTTGAATTTGTATTTTAACAAAAAAGTGCTACAAAAGATAAGCAGCTGCATACCTTTACAATTAACAGCTTTTGTATTCTATGTTTTCAGGAGAAAAAAATGGGTAAATAAAACCAGAGCAAAATTATAAAAAGCAAAAGTAGATGCTTATGTAAGCACAGTGATGTAATAAGAATTCAGACAGAAAATACTAAATATATATGTAGAGAAATAGAGGGAGAAATCCTCTTCCTTTTTGTATCTCTAGGCTTCAATATTTACTTTTTTTCCTCAGACCTCCCAAACAGGATTTTGATAAATTTTTCCTACTACACATACTTCTGAATAATATAGATATTTAGGCTGACCAAATGTATAGGGATGCAAATTTTTTAATAAGATAAAAGGACTGATAGACAGCTTGAATTATTTTGAGAATGCATGAAAAGACTAGACAGTTGCTTAGAAGTAAGTCCATCCAAAATATTCTGTTTCAAGAGTACAAGAACTTCATGGATTAATTTGGAATTCAATTGTCAAAAGATAATTTCTTTTTTTGATTTTCATGTTCCTGGAAGTATCTGATATTATATCTTACAACACTGTCGTTCCTCCTTCCCTCTCTCTACTTTCCTCTATCTCAAATGTTATGCAAAATCTATATATTACATATAGAAAGATTTAAAACATCTCTAATTCTTAGTTAACAAAAGACAAGTTAAATGGGGAATTGTTAACCAGGGGAGATTTATTCTTAACCCAGCATGGTTTTATACCTTTATTAGTAGATTGGGGGGGAGAGAGAATGGAAAAAAATCAGTAGTAAAGGTTTCATATGACTTCACAATTATTTCAATGGCATAAAGGAACAGAAATTCAGCAAAAATCAAAGCCTTAATATAGGAAAAAGTAGTTTGTAATAATTACATTGTGAGAAGATGTATAGTTGGAAGTAATGATGCTGAAACTAATAATGATGAATAACCACTTGAGCTTAACCCTACAAAGATGTGTTGTTTCTGATATAAGTCTGTCTTAGGTATTTAAACAGGGGAACTACAGTTCCTACATATACTGGTAAGAGAAGCTGGTTTCTCAAACAAGCACTGTATTAAATTTTAAGAGCTGTGTTTTAAATTTAATAAGCTGAAAATAGCAAAGAAGCTGTAAAACTGATGAAATTAAATGATTAGCTGAATAAAAGAATGGATCTCAAGATTGTTTAAGAGAATGTTTAGTAGACTTTATCATAGTTTACAAGTATATAAATGTGAAGGTAATTTCTGATGATAAGGACCTGTTTAATCTGTCAGAGAAGTGCAATTACATGATGAAACTTCTTAAGCATTGAAGGAATGCTATTGGCAAGGACAATTAAGCTTCGAAATGGCTTATCAGAAGAAAGGACTGTCATTTATCTGGAAATATTTTGACCAGCAGTGGGTCTTTATTTGAAGGAAAAATTCCATCACAACAAGAATGTATGGGATCCTCACGGAGAAACTCTGTATATTGTGTAAGGAAAAATTCAGTCTTGTAAACCAACCTCAGCCTTATGGGTCTAACATCTAAATGAATAGTTTCAAAGAATGATAGAATGGTAAGGGTTAGATGGGATCTCTGGAGGTCATTGAGTACAACACCCCTGCCATCGCAGGAACACTTAGGGAAGGCCCCACAGGAACAGATCCAGGTGGGTCTTGAAAGTCTGTAGAGAAGGAGACTCCACAACCTCCCTGGGCAGCCTGTTCCAGTGTTCTGTAACCCTCACAGTGAAGAAGTTTTTCCTCATGTTGAGGCAGAACTTCCTGTGTTTTACCTTGCTACCATCACCTCGCTCATCCTATCACAGGGCACCACTGAAAAGAGACTGGCCCCTTCTACTTGACACCCATCCTGCAGATATTAGTAAACTTTAATAAGATCCTCTCTCAGTCTTTGCTTTTCCAGGCTGAACAGTCCCAGCGCTCTCAGCCTTTCCTCATAAGAGAGGTATTCCAGTCCATCATTTTTGCAGCTTTCTGTTGGACTCTCTCTAGTACTTTCCTGTCCCTCTTGAATTGGGGAGACCAGAACTGACCACAATACTACAAGTGTGGTCTCACTAGTGCAGTGTAGCAGGGGAGGAGAACCTCCCTTGACTTGCTGGCCACATTCTTGTTTTTTCACCCCAGGATACCCTTGGCCTTCCTGGCCACAAGGGCAGGTTGCTGTTCCATGGATAACTTATTGTCCACCAGGATGCCAAGGTCCCTCTCCATGGGGCAGCTTTCCAGTGGTTCTATATATAACCTACTGGTATATGGTGCTGTTTATGCCCAGGTGTAGGACTTTACACTTATGCTTTTTGAACTTCATTGGGTTTTTCTTTGCCTAGGTCTCCAGTCTGTCCAGATCTCACTGGATGGCAGCACAGCCTTCCGGTGTATCGGCTACTCCTCCCAGTTCAGTATCATCAGCAAACTTACTGAGGGTACACTCTATCCCTTCATACAGGTCATTGATGAAGATGTTAAATAAGACTGGATCCAGAACTGACCCCTTGAGAACACCACTACTTACAAGTCACCTGCCGGACTCTGAACCACTGATCACAACCCCTTGAGCTCTGATGTTCAGCCAGTTCTCAACTCATCTCACAAAATCACAGAATCACAGAACTTTAGGGGTTGAAAGGGACCTTGAAAGATCATCTAGCCCAACCCCCCTGCTAGAGAAGGAGCCTGAAGTTCAGAAAGCCTAAAAATCCTCTAAGTGGAGTGGGAAGAGAGGATTCAGAGCTCATAAAATGCCATTTCTTAGAAAGGGCTGATAAGTGTTTCTTGCTACTAAGGAAGAGGCCAAATGTTGCTATACTAGGACTGACACTGTGGGAAAAGACCCCACATTACAGTGATAAAGTGATAGAAAGTGTGAAAGAAACCTTGTGTTAATCTACTTTAGTTTTACCACTACAGGTGAGTTTTACCTTTTCTAAAAATGTTCTAATTTTTGTTGTTGTTGTTCATGTCTTGCACCCTTTTTGTTATCCTTTGTTTCAGAAAAAAAAATGTAAATCTACCTCAAAGATCAAGTTGATGTGTGCTCTTGGGATTGCTGGGTGCTGCTGCAACAAGTACGACAGTGACTGGTTGTTCTAGCAGCTCTGTTCATCAGGAAATAGCATATCTTTCTGTGGAGTAAAGCAAATAAATCAGTATTTAGAGGACAAAAAGCACTATGTTTCATGGCTACAACGGGGGAAGTATTTTATTGAAATTTTGTTGATGGAGGCAAGCTTTAAACTGAAAATACAAATTTGCCTTCCAGTTAGATGCCACTGTGGAGAAGATGCCATCACCATCTCCTTAAATTTTAAAAAGCAGTGGGGCTCAGCTGTGCCTTCATCTGTCTTTGATACAGGAATAGTGAGAAAGAAAAGCAGAGGCCTTTGTGTCAGTCAATACCTTTTTTCCAGTTACACTGTGTGATGTTTAATTCAGGGATAATGCTGTAATTAAATGATTTTTAATGGTTGCATAGAGGAAAGGCCTTGAATGAGTTAAAAACTTAACCAGGAAGACTATGTTATACTCTGGAGGAGATGAGGATCTTCTTTTACAAAGAGAAACAGAAAAATCTGCCTGAGGATGAAGGATTGGAAAGCAGCTGTATAGACACGTTATTCCACTTTCCTGAGATATATGTGACATTCACTTTTCCCATCTGGGATACTAATATGTACAATATGAAAATGTGTCATTTACTCAACTTTTCACTTAAAAACTAAACAGCTTGGTAATGTTTGAGGTGGATAATGTACAATAAAGGGTATAGTTGTAAGCACAAGGCCCCACTGCAGTTTATTAGCAGAGCTGCATCCTCAGTAGGCTTGCAAGGATTTGGAGAGAAGAACTACTGGTAAGTGAAGCCTTATTGCTGAATGAGCAGCCACTCTAATGAATCCAGAAAGGCTATGCTTAGTACAGCCTCTGTTGTGACTCACGTTGATTGAATTGTAAATTAAGCTGGTACAAAACTGCAACAAATACTGAAAATGGTGTATTATCACAGGATGTCAGAGGTTGGAAGGGACCTTGGAGATCTTCAAGTCCAACACCCCTGCCACAACAGGATCATATAATCTAGCAAAGGTCACAAAGGAATGCATATATAGTTGTTATTTTTAATGTGACCTGATAACAACAGAAAAAAAGCCCCAAATATTTTTATTGTTAACTACAGTGAACTAATTTGTTAACACAAAACAGAATAGCTTGCTGAAGTTTTAATTTGTTATAGTTTCTTTTTAAATATTGTCTAAAAAAATTAAAAATCTGTTTTGGAATTATATGTATTGAGGGAGTTTATAGATATTTGAACTATAGCAGTCTTGAAAATTGAAAAATGATTTATAAAAGGTCTGCAATGAGTCATTTGAATGAGTAAATTCTGGATTTCATCCCAGATTTGGCTGGCTACTTCTTCATATACTATGAAAGTGAAAGAGTCTTTCTCTTAAACTGTGTAGCAGAACAAGGTCTAATCTCATAGTAGTCACTGTAGTAACTCTAAGTCCTCTTCCTCTACCCTTTCAGTTGTGGATGGCAACATGAGAAGAAACAGAGACACAGTCTATTAATACATGACTCTGTGGTTGGTGTCACCACCACAGTTTTGGGTTTGTCAATAATGAGATGGTCTACACAGCAGCAGGCCCGCTGGTGTCAGAGAGGATTCACCTTTCTCAAAAAGGGAGGATCAGGATTGTGTGATGTTTGTTTGTCAGGGCTTTAAAATAGACTTGCAGAGGAGGGGGATATTATCAGGCTTGTCTGTGACAAGCTGTAGGACAACATGCCAAGGTTAGAGAGATGGGGTGTTAGCAAGTGTCCCTCAGCCTGTTGCTCTGAGTTGGGGTCACTGCAGCACACTTAAAGTCTTATGGAGATGAGTCAGGGGCTCCTGTATTAATAGGAGCCAAGAGAGAAACAGCAGTGAAATACCTCAAAGGACTAAAGGTGTGTTCCTCTAAGAAGGTGACATATCTGAACTTCCTTTACACCAGTGCACCCAGCATGAGCAACAAACAGGAGCAGCTGGAAGCCACTGTACTGATAGAAAGCTACGATCTAGTTGCCATTACAGAAACTTGTTGGGATGAATCCTGTGACTGGGGTGTGGCTATCAATGTCAACAGGCTGTTCATGAGGGACAGAGAAAGGAGGTGAGAAAGGAGGGGTGGAGGTGTTGCCCCCTACATCAAGATATGGAGTGTGAAGAGCTGTCTCTGAAGAATAGGCACAAGCAGGTCAAGTTCTTATGCATAAGAATCAGAGACTGAGGCAATAAGGAGAATCATGTAATTGGTGTCTACTCCAGGCCACCTGATCAAGAGAAGCCTTCTTTAAAGGAAGTCTTCTTCCTCCAGGTACAGGAGGCTTCATGCTTGCAGGCTTTTATCCTTCTAGGGGACTTCAACCGCCCTGACATCTGCTGGAAAGGTAGCACAGCAAGCTGTAGGCAATCCAAGAGACTCCTAGAGTACATTGAGGATAACTTGTTACACCAGGTAACAGCCCTACCAGAGGGATGTGATATCAAACCAAATGTTCACCAGTGCATATAAGCTATAAAGTAACAAGCTACAGAACTATAGATGTTCACCTCTAAGAAAAACATTTGCTGCATTGGAATCAAAAAAGCACAGCAGTGTCTATCAATTAACTAACCCTATTAGAATTGTCATAGCTGAAGGATGATGCCTTTTCTAACACATTTGACTTAACATTTTAAAAGTAAATGTCAATTTTGAATGGTGGTAGAGAGACTGTGATGATATTTAACACATACATTTTACATTTCATTTTTTTCTCAAGTGTTTAAACTCCAGCTTGTTTCTCTTTGAAAGCTGGGTTACACACCTTTCATTTAAATTATGAAAGTATGTACCTTGTAATCTGTTTTATAGCTATAATTGCTCCCTAGCAGCTAATGGTCCCTAAGTAGAGTTTTGGTAGACATAATTGGAAGAATCTCTTGTACTATGACACAAGAAGTAGTAGGAGTAATAGACAAACTCCAGTGTGGAAAGGAGGAACTACCACATTAAGGATGCAGAACTCTTTCAAATTGTCTGTTTGGCAACAATTTTATTCTGACTCAGTTATCTCAAATGACTCACTGTCTAAACTAGAAGAGCAATCCTAAATTAGAGTCATAGTCCCTTTAATTGTTTTAATAAAATATCATTTGCAGAGCTTTTGTTTGGGTCTTTTGTGTCTGAGGTGCAGTTGTGCCATTGGCTTATGCCTGTCAGAAGTTATGCTGCCTTTGAGACCAGTGGTCCTGCTCCATCCTCAGGCACATTCCCAGTAATTCATGAGAGTCAGTTCTAGCAATCATGCGACATTGGCTGAAGAAATTGTGTCATTGATCCAACTATTATGTAGAATAATTTTTTTGTCCTCTGTCTGATCAGGAAAACGATCTAACTGCAATGTGATGACATACTTCCTACATCTGACACAGGGGAAAAAAGGGAGACAGGGAGAACCATCATTTTTTGGTACAGGTACAATCAAAAATCAACCTCTACTGAATGTTAACTCTACCTGCAGTCCCTCCATTCAATTAACTGTAGCCTTTTAAGGTATGTGTCTGTATATATATGTATAATGTATATATCTGTGTATATATCTATACATATATGTATAATGTATAAGTATATGTATATTGTAGTCTTTTGGCACAATATTTTTCCACAAATTTATAATGATCTGTAGTAGGTGGATTCTGTAGGTTTTTTTCTTCGGAAAACCAAAATGAGTTCTTATGCCCAGCCTTAGATTATTGTGCATCCAAATTATTCTGAATTTTTATTGGAAACAAAATATTTCAGAACTCACAAACCGTTTTCCCGAAAGATGTGCTGTTAGACTTCATAGAAGCTAATGAACAGACGAATTGTATTCCAAACCCCTCAGGATTCTTTTCTGTAGGAACTCCTCCAATGGAGTTCCAAGGCCGAGATAAACCTCTTAAGAAACTGAATGGTTTTTCACTGGCAGGTAAAGATTATTGTGCATCATAGGAAACACATTTTCAGGTCAGCAAACTGAAATTGCGAATTTAAGTTCAAGAATAGCAAAAAAATACTGTTTGTAAAAAAGGCTGATATAAATCACTCTTGCATTTATCTGTAACACAAATGTATCTAGAGCTTTTAATTTCATAAATATTAATGTTTTCATTTTTTTCTCCATGTTTATGGTAGTAAACAAGTATGAAATATTGTAATAGATTGTGGGATGGAATATTTAGATTTCTCTTTCATCTAGCACTATTATTATTCTGAACTGCTTTCTTGTTTTAATCTCAGTTGAAAGCTTTGTCAACACTATTTTTCTTGCAGCTTCAAAATTTTTAAGTTATGATTCTTTGTTTAGTCTTCTTTTTTTTTTTTTTTTCCCCCACAGCTGAGTACTGTTAATTTTTTCCATTCAGTGAAGGTCACTTCTTCAGCTAATGTAGATTGGCTTTGGTCCACTGGTAGAAAGGACCTGAGTTAATTTACATGACCTTAGGAACTGCCCCAAAGAGCTAGAAAATAAACACTGTGTGTGTACAGAGATACAGGAACAACAGAGTAGAGGCATGCAGTTTTCTGCACAAAATTGCATCAATGTTTAAACTGTGGCCTTTCAATATTTTTTAATTCTTCAAAAGATACTGAATATACAATTTTCAGAAATATGCTGTCCTAATGAAAATAGACATTTCAGCATTTTCACTGAAACTGTTATAAATCAAACAGAAATATAATTGAAAAATAGCTCTTCTTCTTATCATGTTATGTCCAATGGAATGTTTCCAAGTAGAATACAGTGAAAAGTGAAGAGATTACTGACTTTCAATCTACATCCTGCTATGTAAGATTCTACTTCTTTGTCTATTAAAAAGTTGTCGATATTATTTCTAATACTTTCCTAGACAAATGAAGGATGCTTACTTTATTTCATGTAGAAACTGCATTAGGTATTGTAGAAATGAGGAGACAAATCAAGAATAGCCATTAGTAAGAATAGCCACAGCTTTGAAGTAAAGCAAAATACAATGATATTTCTTATTTCATTTTCTTGTTTCTGTTGTGCTTTTTTTTTTTCTCTCCTTGCCTTTACCCTGATGCTGCTTTTATCATGGAAGTGTTTTTACTTGTACAATTTTTGTCTACAGAACTATTTACCTTACCTGAATTTGACCCATAAAGTAAAAAATTACAGATATTTTATTTGTTGGAAAAATAAGCTTTACAAATTACAGTAAAGCATCATTTTATTCTAGTAACCTAATACATATAGAAATAGCTTTTTTAGACCAAGTAACTTTTCTGGAACTGATGTGTGAGGGAAAACACAAATTTTACTTATAAGGTGACTTTACATTGAGCTAAATAACACATTTCTAGCCATACAGTTTAAAAGCAGATCATCATTGGCCATGTGATTAAAAACATAACACTTCATGTTTTTCAGTATACATATAGCTTCATGTTGCATAATATGGTATATAAGGGAAAAGGACTTTTTAGGTGTTGTTTCTATTTTCCTTGTAGGAAAGATCACTGACTGCATGTACTAACAGGGCAAAGATACCCAGCATGTTGTTGCTCCTTTAGGTTGTTCTACTGTTTCTTGTAGCAACAGTAAGAATCAGCTTCTGAGGCTGCATTTTTCAAGTTGGCTATTTTTTGTCCTTATAGAGAAAAATGGTGCTACCACTCTGACTGACAAAGAATGGCACTGCAGCAAATGTCATCTATCCTGGATTCACTTCTTTTTTTAATTTACTCCAGTAATGTCATAGTCATCCTTTTATATGGAGTGTAAACCATGATGGATTTCTTTCTCAACCTTAAAAAAAAATCATTCTTCTTTTGATATAAATACATCTTAATGTTTTTGTGTTCCCCGCAGGCTGTGCTACACACTTGAAATTTATTGAAAAAAACCACTGCTCAGGAACCAACCTTTATTTTTAGCTTTAACTTATACATACAAAAGTAAAAGAAAACAGCAGAAAAATCTGGCATTACATTTTGGTTTATTTTTCTTATTTAGCTTCAGCAACATTTTGCAGAATGTAAGATGTGGATCATCCAGCAAAAATAAATGCAGAAAACCAGATTCAATATCATCCCTTATTAACTTTTCCACTTTCCTCACAGAAATTGTTTTCTGTCAATACTTTAATTTTAACTGGTCTGAATAAGAAAAAAAATATATAAATGTTTTTTGGCATCACAGTAACTGCATCTGAGATTTGGTCTAAAATGTTATGTTCTATAGTTTCTTTCATATGAATTAAGTTTGTGGGTCATGATAAAAATCTTATTTCTTTTCAGGTTTCTTTTCAGCTAACCATGTTGAGCTATTCTGGTACTCATGAACTTTAAGGCAAAAGTGTGAAGAGAAAAAACATGCTGCCATATAATTCCTCTAGGCTTTGCTTTTGAGACTAACATAGCAGGACAGATTTGTTCCTAATCATGTACAAAAAAAAACCCCAAACCAAAAAAACGAAACAAAACAAAAACCCCACAAACAAACAAAAAAACCCAAACAACACAAAACAATCAGGTCCTGCTTTGGTTTTATTATTTTGTATGAAATGTACCTCAGTACTAAAACCAACATTCTGATCTTTTAAAACATTGACACTCATGCACATCAGACTTGCCTTTTAATCACAATGAGATTGTTTGGATACAGAGAAAGGCAGAGAACAGAAGAATAGCATAAACCATGAAAACAGATTTTTTATGAAACTTGTCTGACAGACCTGCAAGCAAGGTGAGGCACAACAACCTCTCCCTTACCAAGGAATCAGAGAGTGAAGAAATTTTGCTTTCAGCAGACTTCAGCAAGGACAGAAGCAGTGTGTGGATGCCTGATAGGCATTGACACTTGGCTAGTGCTTTCAATGAAGGTGGGAAGAAGTGCTTCTATTTGTCTGTGTTTGCACGGCAAGTGGGCTGTGTAAACTAGGATACAGGAAAAACACTTGGTATTGGGGAAACATGAAAACACAGCTTTATCCCTGTAGGGCCCTGTGAGGGTGTTCTCAAATGAAAATAAATAAAAAAAAAAAATAAAGTTGCTGGATACTTTGCTTTGGCTTCTTAAATTCACTTATTCCTCAGAAAGTGGGAGCTTCAATGAGACTGGAGATTCTTGGCCTGCAGAAAGTAAGATATCTGCTGGATATTAACACCAAATTAGTCAACATTATCAGGCAGTCTGCCTAACATTTACACTCAGCACTGCAGTGAATGTTTTGTTTTTTTTTTTCTTGTGGTGGCAGCAAGGAATATAGCTGTCTTTCAAGGTCTTGTTTTATCTCCCTCTAAACCAACTTTTTCAGTCTGTCTGTGCTTTTACAAAGAATCTAAGGCTTAAAGAGCTAATTTACTTGTTTTCTGTTAAAAAGGTATTTTGATATGATTTGGAAATAAAATCCATATACACAGGCTTTGTCACCTTTGTCTTTCAACTAAGAAGATGGCTGTATAGCACATTGCAGACCTTTGCTGAGATACCAGATTAGTCCTAAGAACCTAGCCTATGTCATACTTGAAAGACCATGCTGTCCTTTCATTCAGAGATAGTTCAGGTATCTGAGCACTGAAAAATCCTCTGACTTCCTCTCTGATACGGGCTCTTCCTGACAAACCCTTCCTTTCCCACACCCAGTTTTGACACCAGATGTCACTTGAATCTTTGTACATCAAGTTTAGCCAAGGACTCAACATCTTTCAGGAGTAAACTTTTAGAACTTTTTTGTTTTGTTTTTAAAGAGTGAGTGGCTGGTTTTGTTCCCTTCCTACCCTCAAGAGTTCAAAACAACTTTGATTTCTAATTGACGTTCTATAACTATTCTTGATATATGATCTTTATTGTACATCATCTATAATTAAATCAGCTAATACAGTAGGTGCAGGTTTATAGCTCTCATTAAAGAGACTTATCTTTCAAGTATTCCTTTATCAGGTGTACATTTGTTCTGAAATAAGTCACAATTATTTAAGCATTCAGTTACATGACCAAAGAGGCTGGAAATCTTCAGAGACCCTTCATAGACAAAAGATTGTTCTTTTTTAAAAATCTCAAACAAACAAAACAAATAAACAAACAAAAATAACAAAACCAAAACAAACAACCAAACAACCAAACCCAAACAACTTGGAGAAAGTCTTGACTTGATTAAAGTCGAGAGAGTTATAGTTAAAGGGTATCTGTCCCTGTTGAAGCAGATGACTTCACTATCTATCTTATTATTAATTTTCTCACTGTTTGGTTGCACTGCTAAAGGTGACAAGAACAGTCCTCACCATGGAAATTATATGTTTGCTGTTCAGTAACTTATTTTTTCCCATAACATTTCGATGAGAACAATATAAGATCACAAAAGAAAATTAATATTATTTAACTTTGATTGCATGACATGGAAGAATTAATCTATAAGATTCACTGCCTGAAAGAAACAAGCCAAAGTTAAATTCTGCATCTTCACTGTGTGTGCAGTTAGATGAATTGATTGAATGTATGTGAAGTGCTACTAAACCAAAATGACAGCATGTTGAATTTATTGTAATGTAATTGTTTACTTGAGGCAGATATCCTGGCAGTAAAATATTCAGGTTCTTTCTATTCTATTTTACTATATATGATTTTGATGCTATTAAATAGAAAAATGCAGTCCTCTGGTGGAAAAAGGCCTTCATATTACTGTTGAGGGAAGATGTAGATACATGCTTAGTATCAGTAACTCAAGTAAAATATATTTAGAAGTGCACACATATTATTTAACTTACGTTTTGCTTGAAGGGTGTATGTTTGCTCTATACTTAGACTTTGAACTTGACTGGTACTGAGTAATTCAGTATCTCACTCAAGGTGTTAGGATTAGAATCTGAACAGCATGTTCCTGGAGCTCTGTTGAGTATTTTTCAGGATTAAGTTGTTCATGAGTTATAAACTATGTCCAGCACCCTATGACTAACATTAAGAACAAATGTAAAATGTTAAATTTGAAATAAGTTATTGTAGATTTTTTTCATGTGTATCTGAATAACTTTCAGAATCTCTTTCACCACCCTAAGGTGAAGTTCCTCTACTTTCACTACTGGCAATAAAGTACACCTATGTCATGGTTTAGGGTCAGGGCAGCCTGCCAGACCTGTAACAAATACTCTCCGTTAACCCCTCTCCAAAGGGTAAGAGAAAGGGAATAAGGGAGAGAGACTTATCTTTTAGGATATTATTTCTAATTAGGGAATTAGAATACTTTAATGAAAATGAAAATAATAATAATGGAATATATACAAATATATACAAAAGCAGTATCGAAACCCACCCCCTCCCACTCCCCCCTGCAATGGTAATTACATCACTACCACCACTGATGTTGTGGAGCAGTCAAGGGGGAAGACCCAGACCGGGCTCAGTGGCAGTCAAGAAACTGTCTTCAGGAGCTGGATTCTGGTACTGGATTCAGGAATACACAGATCAGAATCAAAGCCAGAATGGACAGGGT
>JANHFX010002171.1:0-122505 GCA_027560015.1 Chloroceryle amazona
ATGATGTAAGCAGGGGGTTAAAACTACATTGATCCAACATTGACCAGAGTCAGAAGGAATGAATCACACCTGAGAAAAAAGGAACAGGGTCAATAGTTTTGAACCTCTTGCGTATCTCATATGATTTTGATATATTAAAGTCTGTTTATTTTTTCCTTATGTAACCATTTTATTTACCAAAAGTTATCTTGGCAGGATAAAAAAAATTAAAGTCCTGTTAAATGTTTTTGGAGAGATACATTGTGTAGTATGGTGTTTAGATTCAGATAGTTAACAGCCTTCTGGATAAGCTGTGCATGTCTATTAAACCACTTATAGAGAAATGACAGATCAGGCTCTGTGTAACTAAAATAACCTTGTAATTATATAGGCACAGAATGAAAGCTACTAGCTCTTGTGAGGCTTGTTTCCACATTCCTTTTAGACTGACCTAGCAAGCTCTGTTCATTGAAGAACAAGGAAAGTAGGGATTAATCCTAAAAGTCAAGGTTCAAATTAGAATGGATGCAATAAATCATATCTCTGAACAGAAAAGCTGTCCATATGAAGACTACACAAACTAAACCTAACAGCTTGATACTAGAAAATGAGTCTGTAAATAATACTTCTGGTACTTCTTGAAAGTACCCTTGCTTGGATGGAAGTTTTCTTGCCATATATTTTTGTCAGATTTTTTTTCTCATGCAAATATTACATAAAGGGAGCATTCTCATATGATTGTTCCTGTTATCCTAAGGGTAAAAGCCTGGAGCATAACTCTGAAGAAGCACAAATAAATTATAAGTACAGATCATCCTTTTCTGTATTTTCAAATCACGCTTTTCTTAGCACTTAATAAGTTGGTTGCTTCTTAAAGACAAAAATAACTGACCTTTTCTCTTGCTAGTATTTTGATGGAACTCAGACAGAACTGCTTACTTCTAACAAAGGATATTGTCTGATGTTAAGGTCTGCTGATTCAGTTTACTGTGCTATAGTTTGTGGCAAAATGTCTTCTAAGGCATGGTGTTGTGGAGGTCAATGGTCCAGTGGTGGAGCCAGTCCTATGTCACAGTAAACCAAAGAAATATAAATGGGTTCAAAAACAAATGTGACAAATAGGTATGGGATGGGTAGCTATTAATACTGTTGTCTGTATGTAATCTCCAGCTTGATAGTGCCTAAATCACTTGGTGTAAGCCAGAAAGTTCTTGAGGCTAGTATTGTCTTATACATCTTATAATCATTCTCCTAGTCTCTCATACTAGATCCCCTCTGACAGAGTGCTGAAATAAAACTATCTGGTGCTGTATGGCCATTTACTTCTCTGTTCTGTATTTTGATCCAAGATCTAAAATTTACTGAATTTTAAGATCATATAACTACAGCTTGGAAGGAACAAGTTTTGATAATCACCAGAAGTAATAAGCTCTTGCAGAACTTCTTAAAGTTCCCAGCATTCTTTCTCAGAAATGCATATTTGTTAAAATCAAGCCTTTTTGTTTTTCCCAGCAATTATATATTAGTTTTGATAGGGAGATAGAGGTCTAAATATTCAAGCTCTTCAGAATAGCTGTTGGATGGAAATGAACCTGCACCTCACATACCCCCAGAATGCCTCAGGGCTTTTTTTTTTCCTTCATGTTTTAGCTTCACTTGAAATGATCCTGAGCTCATCCTGGTGAGATATGAGAACTTTGTGAGTCAGAGGGTTTCACATCTAGATTTTTCTTTATTATAGTCATTAGATACTTCCTATTTTGTTAACACCTTGCTGAATGCTGAACACCATTAATCTTATGAGCGTATATATATATTCATAGACTGTGATGGTCTGTGGTTCACAGAGGTTCTGAGAGTGTTTTTAGACCCACCAGCTGTCACCCTCTCCTCTGATGGTGTCTGTAGATGAGAGGGCAGAACTGGGAATGGGCAAGGGAGCTCTGTGCTTTACCTTCTCAGGACACACAGAAAGAGAAACCTTGATTATTTACATATATAAAGTAACATTGGTAGTAAGACAGAATTCAATGAACTGATGGGGGTTGAACAACAAAAAAGTCTAGAAGGATACACTTAGAGAATAGAAGAGAATTAAGAATAAACCAGAAGGAAACAGTAGTGAAAATAGAGAGGGATTAGAATTGCTTGTGGAAAAAAAGGTTTAGGTTCATTTTGTTGTTCTACTTTTCACTTAGAAAAGGAAGTTAAAGGAAAAATAATGAAGCAGGTAGGCAAGAGGAAACATAAAAGGAGGAGAGCAATCTTACATTAAACGCGTAGGAAAAGAATTAATGTGGAAAATATTAAAACAAGTGTCCATATAAAATGTTTAATTTTTAAATTTGAAAGGGATAAAAATTCAGCTAGTGTACAACAAGCAATAAGGTCAGCCTTAGCTGTTCTGTCTGCTTTGCTTTCCAAATATTTCATTTTTTGATTGCTATTTTTCTGACTTATACACGTTGCCTTAAGTTTTTGGAGGACTTTCTTATGAAATGCAGAAAATAATAAAATACACCTAATTGTCCACCTCTAAGACTGACTTTGTCTAATATTTGGGCCATCATCAAAATCCATGCTAGTTCTTAGGGAATTGATTTCATTAATACACAAAGTAGCCACCTGTATTGCAACTTTATTCTACGACATTTATTTCAACAGTTATAACATATTCTGTCTTTACAACATATCACATTTCTCCTTATGCAAACCACATCTTCAATAATGGTTTATATTTTGAACACATATTGTGAAATCACATGCTCTAGTCGATGTATGAAAAAAAAACCACTGGAAAGTTGGCTTTGTATATCTTTAGTCAACACAGATTTAACATAGACTGTTATTTACACCTCTGGTAACTACCTGTAACCTTGGGTACAGTACATTCCTGTCAAAAGGTCAAGATAGCAAATTACTAGCATATTTTTCTCCTTATGATACGCTGTGTTTAATTTTTTCATTCTTCTCTTAAAAAGAAAAAAATAAAAAGGACAAACTATTTGTGGAAGGCAGTATCATAGTAGCTAATAAAGCAAAGCTGCCTGCTGTGGCATGCTGAGTATACTACATGAAATATAACAATGTGGGTATGTGTAAAAATGAAATACATCCACTTTCTTTTTGAAATGAAGATGTGAATGAGCTTGACTTTGCTTTGTATACTTGGTTTTAAATATGCATTTTTGTGTGTTTGTTTTGTAACTTACTATGAAAAACTGATGTTTGCATCTATGAATTTTTCATGGTAATCCATGTAAACTTATCCAAATTATTTGAAATCAGTAAGCAGAAGCTATTAAAAAGGCTATATCTGAAACCTTCTTTGATAAGGCTTTTAAAAATAGAGGAAAACAGATCAGTTCATTTCAGGGAGAAGCAGGAAATAAAAACCGCTAGTAAATAACTTTGCAAATAGCTTTGCATGTTTGTTTGTAGGTTGGTTTAGTTTGTGGCTTTCTGTAACGTGGATACATTCATAAAATATTTTTGGCTCACCATAAACTATTTGAGATGACAGGCTCTTGTTAATGGAGTAATAACAGCTGATCGTGTTCATCATATATTTGCTTTGGAGTTTATAAACTGGACAAAAAAAAAAAAATAAAATTTAGCATTGGGTAATCTTATCGAATGTTATTGTCTTAATGTGTCTTCAGAAATCTTGATTAGGCTAATGTTTGACAAACCTGTGTAACCAGGGCCAAGATAATACTTAAATGCTTTAAGGGGAAAATTTATCAGTAAAATGAAAAATACTGTGTGTGGTGTGTGTGGCCAATGTGTGCAATTTGCAAATGCATGTTCCAGTTACAAGGTTTAAGAATAAAAAGGCATATTTTAGGATTTAGTTTAGAGAAAGTAGAAGCAGTTTTCCTGAAAAGAAATCTCTGATACCTGTTGTTCATTTTATGAAACCAAAAGGATTGTGAATGTGACAACCAGCTGTTAAGATTTGATTCTTTAAAATACCTTCTAGAAGTTACAAAGAATCCCGGATTACTTTATTGGTTTTACTTGGTACATATGTAACATTTTCCTCATTTAAATTTCCTTTTTCATACACATCCATCACAGCCGCCACCAGAAGCAGACTTTTCTGGAGACTTACATTTCATGTTTGAATCCTTGAGGATGCTAGAAATGGGGCATGTATATCCTGGCTGATATCCCTCTAGACTAGAAACTCTGTTTCAGCTGTTTCTGTGGCTTTAGCATACTGCCTTTGACGTGGTCAGATCCAGGGGAAAAAAAAAAATGGAGACAGAATACATTAAGAGTTTAGTTTGGTACTTTAGAGCTTCCAGGATATTGAGATTCAAAATATTAGTACCAAGTAGAGAAATCAGATAATGATTGACAATGTGGAAGTCAGTGACATAGTCTGGGCATTTTCTTGAATAATCAGAGAAAGAGAAAAGTAAAAAATAGAGGATTTCTGGTTCTCAGTCTCTTGATGTAGTTTACTGTAGATCACTTGGGTATTGTAATCCTAGAGCATTTTCTTCACCATACATGAAAAATGTATGTACTGAATGTATGACATTATAACATCTGAAGACCACTGTTTGCCTCTTAACTTAAACTTCTAGCATTTTCACTTACTTCTTCCCCCAAGACTGCTTCTTCTGATTTGTTAGTGTTCTCTGCTGAAGATTTAGTAGGGCATTTAACAAGTTATCAGCCTTTTACTAGTATAATGTCTGAGATGAAAATGCCCTTAGCAATCATAGTTATTTTTAAGTGTGGTGATACAGTCTATTGCAGTTTTTGTGCTTAGTATCAACCTGACAACTGGACAAGGAAAACAAGCTTTAAAGAGTTTTGTTTGTTTTTTTTTTTAATATGGTATTCTTATAGATCTCTATAAACAGGTATAGACATAGAATAATCTTCTCATGTACAGCAGGTGAGCATTTTTATTTCTTTAAGCAGATACTTTTTGTCCTCTTTGTTTTAATTTTATAGGGTAGTAAATAAGTCTACATTTCTTCACATAGGTGAGATATTTAAGCCCAGGTTCACTTCTGCCTAAGCATAATTGAAGGCAACTTTTTCAAGTGCTTGACATGTACCTACTTTCACGAAAACCAGGGAACCATTTGAACAGAAAATGCTAGTAATGGCTCTCACCCCAATCCTTCAGCCAAGAAAAAAACCCACCCTTTTGATATCTAGTTCCACATTCTCACATGCATGTGGTGGTCAATTGTAATTTATCTCCAGGTACAATAAAAGTAGAAACATGGTTTTCTTCTAAAACAACCTCCAAGGTGTTTCTGTGGCTAAGATTGTTCACTCCATACGTTTCCGGGGCAAATGATTTCTACGTTTGTCTTTGTAACAGCTGGTGTTAAAATCTGTTTTCTTATTTATCTTATTGTTTCTGATCTCTTAAAAGGATTAACAATTGGTATTTTCTGGAAATCCAACTCTCTCAGGTTTCACTGCCAGCAAGTATGTGTGCTAATGGCAAGCAGTAAGATTTGGCTTAGAATTGAATTTCCAGTGGTTAATTTCTCTAGTTCTTCTGTAAGCAAGTCTTAAAGTATGAAATTATAAGATGATACAAAATTATTCCTGGTACAGTTGTATTTATTAACACATTTCCACTTTACTGACTTTCCCTCATCCTATTTTAATGTATTATATCAGCATCATATTTGTTTTTCTGTCAAATGATACTGGAATATAATTACAATTTAAAGTGTAATCCAATCTTGAATGCTGTTTTTTCTTCTTTTTTTTAAGTGAACAATACAGTATACTTCAGATAGATTAAAAAGCATCAAATCTTTAATTTTAGGATTTTGTTGCTACAGAGCAAGACTCTTGCCTACTCCTTAGTCATGGGGAGACGCTGTTTATTCAGACTGATGGATATAAATCCATGTAGATTGCTTTCAATATGAGCATAGTTTTTTATTATTTTCTGCACAAGATTGTTTCTGATCCAAGTGAAATGATCCTCAAAAAAACCCGCAACTTGTTGTTGTGTTCTGAAACTTGGTAATAGCAGAGTAGGGTGTACGCATCCCACATTCTTTCAGTGGAGTTCAGCTGATTTTTGCTTCCTATTAAGTTAATGGATTTTTTTCAAATTCAAGATTTGTGGTATTTTTCAGAGGTATTTGAAATTTCTGAAAAGTATTAGATTTTGGTGTCACTGATATTTTTGAGACTCTTGGTATAACACTGGAAGAACTTCCTGGTTCCTTTCCTTTAAGAAAACTTCTCCCTACACTTCAAGGTTCTTCCAAACTCTCTTTTTCTCCCTCTTCTCTTTGCCCCCATCCCATACTTCTTATTTATTTTCTCTCTTCTTACTGGATTTAATTGTTTCTTTTATTTGTGGTGAAGTGTCATCTTAAGTGGGTGACAGGTTTGTCTTTTGCTGAAACACCCTAGAATGTCAAACCTAATTGTTAATGCAGAGCTTTGGAGAAAATGAGGATGAAAGGAATGGATTATTTTAAGATTATAAAAAGCTATCTGAATTAATTCCAAACCTCTATGAATAAAGCAGTGTGTGAAAGATAACGGTGAGAATGCTATATGTATTGAATATCATCAAACACCTTCAAGATTTTGTCAACCACAATTCATATTTGTTTTTCATGTTCCATGTTGAGGGAAAAATGACAGATTATGTTGCCTGGTTGAGAAGCATGAGGAATATGGAAGTGTCTTTCATGTTTATTTAAATTTTACCATACCTCTGAAATACAAAATATCAATGAATGTTGAACTTTGCTATCAAGGTAGATTTGATGCTTTCTCTGAACAGACGTCTTGTTTGAATGGATAATAACTTGCTTTGAATTTCTTGTCAAACATGTTGGTTTCTTGCTGTCAAAAAGTGCTGTTCCATATCTGGCATTTCAGCATCAATCTTTTGCTATTACAAAGCTGGTGCCATTGGCTGTCAGTCCTGCACAGCCTCAATTGGCAAACTTCTTTGTCTTCAGCAGGATTAGACAGAAATAAGTCTCATTCACATGGTAATCCAGCCTTAGGCTGTACCAGAGCTGGGAAACTTGAGTACATTAACTTCAAAGGAACTGTCTGCAACCTCTTCTGACAGCATACTATACAAGTACCCTCCAATCTATTCCTCAGCCTGTTTTCTCTGTGTATTTGTTAGACCATTCTTTTTACAGGTTTACATTAGTTACATGATAATATAATTCAACATGTAATGGAAAAATAACAGTTGGTCCAGTACAAAATGGTCACATGCTTGGAAGCAGAAGATCTATGTAAACAGCATGACAGGACAGTGCTTATTAAAATCTTACCCAAAATTGCTACTGCATCCTGATATGAGCAGTTTTCTTCAAAACAGTCAATATGTTCCATGGCTTTACTTGGTGGAGAAAATAAGAAATAATGTGATTGTCATCTGTGAAGGTCTTGTCAACAGCTTATTTAGGCACTGCTTCTATTATTGCAATCATAATAAAAGAGCAAAGAAATTTTCAAAACATAGTTATCTTCATTAGTCTGTGTACATGCAATCATGCTCGTGTATTTATGTGTGCAGACACACACTTGCAACTGCACATATATAACTTCGAATGAATGTTTTATTTTCCAGGAAATAGCACTTCACAGAGCAGTCCTAGTTTGCGTGTAAAATATTAGGCCATAATTTGTGTTTATTCTCTTTAAGTTAAGTTATGTCATTCTTCAAATAGCCTGGTGTTATGTATTATAACATTTAGTGCCTGTGTAAGCTACTTGTTATCAGTGATTGCATTGCTTAAAATCTACATTTTCTTAATAGTAACAGCCTGCCTTGTATTTTATGTCATTTCAAATTATGTGTACCTCAACAGCTGCAAATCCCAGCTGAGCCATGATAAGGGAATAAAACTGCAAAACTTGAATTCAGTGTTACCAAAAAGCTTGCTATTTAGGTATCACACAATGTTTCTTACTGTTTTGATGCACAGGAGGAATGTGACCTGTACTTTGCTGTTGAAATGTTACTGGCTTTATTGCTCAGACTACATAGGACAGGTAGGTGTATAAGGAATATGACTTCAAATGCATGAGAACATGAGGCATTGAAATTCCTAATTCTAACTGCAGCTGTGTTCACAGTGGAAAAAAGCATTGTACAGGCAAATGTGAATGGCTGCAATGTGCTTGTCTGTTTCTACTATGAATAGTTTAACTGAGGAATGAAAAAGGGAAAAGTATATCCTTCCAGGGCGGATATGTTCAAATTGCAAACTAAACTGCCCTACAAAGATTTTGAACATAAAATACAGAGCTGTATAAGAGTATATAGACATATATGCCCATGAAAATACATACCTTTTTTTTTTCCTCTATTGTAATTGGAACAGGTTACCAGAAAGCAACAGTCTCATGGTTATCTCTTAGATAACCATGGAGAGATATCTATACGCCTGACTGCTGCAATATTTTGGAAACTGCTCCTTTGCTAGTCTACTATATTAGTGGAGTTATCTGGTAATACACGGGACTCTCTCACATCTCCATCAACATCACAGCTGCAAAAAGGAACCAAGGAGTCTTTTTTCAGCTTCAAGCCTATACAGCATATAGTTTTATGGACAAGAACGAACAATCTTTCATTCTGGGTTCTTGTTGTTGGTGCAGAAAGTTTTGTTTAAGAACAAAAGACTAAATATTTGGCTTCCCTGAAATGGTCCTTCTTGTCCATGAAACTTTATATTCAGAGCAGTCATGAAGCTACAAGAGACCATGTAACTTTTTACAAAACTGTCACTTGAGCACTAAGATGATTTTTCTCTAATACAGGTTTTTTACAAACATATTTTTGCACCTAAAACCTTAAAAATCTAGTCAAAAAGATTAGCATTGTAGAGTGTACAAAAGGTAATTATTTCGGAAAACTGTTTCTTGGAGAACAACACCATGTGTTGAGCTGATCTTTCACAATGATAATTCTGAAGAAAGTGGGTGGGGGTTTGGTTTTGTTTTGTTTTATTTTGGAAGACTTACACTTACCTTTTGGTTTAGCAGTGAGAACATTTTGTCAGGGATGTATCTGCAACCTTTTCTATACAAAAATATCTGTATTTTACTGAGATAAACTTTGAGATTTGCCCCTATTCAAACAGGCTTTGCTCAGGCATTGCACCTGAAGATCATTGTGTAGCTGATATGCAACAGCTTGAGACTGAGTATGGCTTTCTGAATAACTGCAAGACTTAGCTAGTTTGTCATGCAGGGCTTGATTTGAGAGCAGGAACTTTGCTGCTCTTCCACTGTCAGTGATAAACGGCAAGTTAAAAGGAAGATGTAGCTGCCAGTTTTTAGTGCAGAAAGGATATAGAAACTGAACTGGGTCTGAGAATAGCTGTTAAGTGTTACAATCTGTGCTGTTAGAAAGGTACTAAACCTAATTGTTGGATAGGGAAAAGCTAGAAACCTGCCAAAATTAAAGGAACAAAAGATACATATGATAGGAAAAAACAAACAAACAAACCCCAAGAAACAGTCCAAATTACTTTTTAGGGTCCTACTTCAGAACAAGCGCAAGCTGGAGCTTTAGCACTGCTAGCAGAGATGGTGTTTTGACCCAGAGGTATTTATGAGCCCTAGCTGTATTGGAAAATCTGTGTATGGAGGATTTGCCGCAAGTGACTGGGAGCTTGGATAGTGAATGTCTAATGCATTTTATATAAAGGTGTGAGTGTCTTTGTGTGTTTCTGCTGTGTTTCACTGTACATGAACTGAATGCTTATTTATTCTACAGCACACCATTAATCAAGGGGCATAGTTTTAAGTCAAATTCTCTCATACACAGTAATCAAGCCAGTTTTCCTACTGATATCTGTCCTTTATTCTTTAACTTCTCTGAATAACCTTGTTTTCTCCATTGCTACTCTGAAGCTGCCTGTGCTAGATGGCTTGCCATTTCCAGGGTGTAGATTAATCAGTTGGTAGCTGCAAACAGGAGATGAGCCTACCTGCTTTCCCATCTGTGGCAACATTAATTAGAGATTTCTTTTCCTATTTGGGCACCATTTTTTTATATTTTTTTTTTAACTGAAACTTGTAGGAACTTAATTATCTCTGAGAATTTTGCTGCCCCCTTCCTTGTGTCAGTTGGATTTGGATAAAATTAAGCAGCAGAGTTTCTCAGTTATTAAGGTAAAAATTGTGAAACAGGCAGTGGAGTCACATGTTTCATTGCCCTAGGAACTGGTACCAAAAAGATTATTTATCATATGGCAACACTTCACTAATACAGTTACACTAGTTCTAAACCATATGGCAACACTTCACTAATACAGTTACACTAGTTCTAAACCATAGGTTTTAGTCACGTGGAAATTTCTGTCAAGGTATTTTGCATTTTATTTTTTAATTTTGCATTATTGCATTTTAGCAATATAATGGTAAAAAAATAAGATTCTTTCCATAATAAACAGCAGTGATACAACTGTGTACATTGGCAAGAAGATGGATAGGATGGAGTACAGATAATGCCAAATATTCGTTCTCCCTAAATCTATTGGGTTGTTTTTAAAGTTCATGTTATATATGCAAGATGGTTTTGAGTAATTTCTTCTCAGCAGTGAGATTTGCCTAAATGCTTGATCTGTGCCATTCTGAAAAGCTGTTACAATGTTAATTAGACCTTCATTTGTCCTTTGTCATATGTTAACATCAGTAATGTTTTGATTTTGTGACTATAATATAGTTCTCTAGGGAGTAATTTATCCCAGCTAGACCATCTGAAAACAGGTACTTCATGTTCTTTCTCCCTCAGTAATTCAGCTATTCCTTCAGTAATTAATACTATTTTAATTAAAATTTAAATATACTGCCTGTATGTACCTGGGATTAACCTAAGGTATCCCAAAGTTTTTATGTCTCCTTTTTCTTTTCACCACTTTCTTCACAAATGTCCCTGATTATTTCAATACTAAACTAATGAAACTAGAGCTGTACAACTGAAGGGCTCATTCCTGTTTATTGCACAGGTTAGAGTATGTGCCTCATAACACTCAGGATCGGGCTGTAAATTTATTTTTTAAAAAAAAATAAATCCCTAAACTGCAGCTAATATCAAATTCTCTACGTCTGCTCATTTGTTGTGTTTTATGGTTTTTGTTGTGGTTTTGTTTGTTTGTTTGTTTGTTTTAAATCTGCCAGCACTTGTGATTATCAAAGTTTGCACAAACACCTAGGGAAACCTCGCAGCACTTAGTATGTGGTGCAATATAACGAACCACTTTTCTCAGCATGAAATTGGAGCCACTCTTTCAGGTTGTGGTTAAGCCAGCACTTAAATATGTGCTTAAGTATTTGAATTAAGTGTATGGCTGTGGCTAGGTCTTTGCTTTGAATGTCTAAATGAATAAAAAAAGTTTGATTTTTGTTTCTACAAGGAGTGTATTATTTGTGACATCTTCAACATTCTGCTATGGGAAATTGACTTAATTTGAAACATCTATAAATAACCGTCAGGGTAAGAGTTTTTGAACCTCTCCCCTACACACACACAAACACTCATCTTTTCATAAGGCTATAGATAGGCCTGTCTTCACAGTAGTAGTGCTACTTGTTGTGCCAAGGAGGTTGTTGAGCATGTTTTCTTTATTCTGGATGGGAAAGTAAGCTTAATAGCACACAAAATAGAAAACATTGGACAACTATTACAAAATGCTGTCTATTGCTGCTATTGTAAGTTGGTATAAGAAAGTACTTGAATCATTGCTTCATCATTAAACTTCAGAATGTGATTCTGATCTATGAACTCTCTCTTTGCTTTAGAGGTTTTTTGTTGGTTGTGTTGGGCTTTTTTAACACTTCCTCCACCCTAAAAACCTTTCAATATCAGCAGCCTTGAATCTGAAATTTAGGATAGGTTTTTCCTGGTACATATTTCATCAACCATGAACTATCTGTAATCACAGCTCGGCAGTGAAGGCATGAAGACATACAGCAGTTTTAAATACAGCATCTTTGGGGAAAACAAAAAAAAATAGCTGTTGGTTGAAAGTCTGAACCAGCTGCTTTCTGGAGTCCAGGGAGCTATAGGATTTGCTGATACTTCTGTACTTTGATGGTTTTGTCATTTAATTGCCTGTTCAAGGCTGTAAGTACTTGTAACTGATGGAGATGCTATTCTCTCAACCTCCACTTACTTTGCTGCTGAAGGAAGAACAACTCAATCCTGGGATCTATCCTTTGCCCTCCCATTCCCTCTGGCTTGGCAGCTGTGACAGATTTTCTTACTTCTTAACTGTCTAACACTCAAATTTATGTTCAGAAAACACAGACACTTTACAGAAGAAGAGGAACCAGAGGCACAGGGATGGATGATTTCAACATGGGCAGAGCTGAGGGGGAAGCTGAGCTGCCCACCCTTGACTCTAAAGCACAACGTTACTTGGCTCCTTCTCCAACAGCTGCTGTCTTGGCTAAAGCTCACCCAAGCACAGCTTGCCCGGCTACATCCTTCCTTCATCCCTTCCCCAAAATCAGGAACACTTCCAAATATGTTAGCAACAGGGCTGGCTCAGGCTATAAGCTGGGAAAACATCTTGCTGGCAGCCTGTGGGAGCAATGGGCTGATTGCTTTACAAAAGCCTCACAGGATGACCTTTGGGTAGATCCATCCAGACCTTGCCCCTGTGCCTTGCCAAAGCACTGCTATTCCTTCAGCCCGCCTCAGTAGCAATTGCAGCCCCATCCATCTCATGTTCCCTCAAGTCCTGCTCTTGGTCCTTTCCTTCTCTCTTCTCAGTCTAGTGGGTGTGATGCCGCAAAGGGTGAGTGGGGCCTCCTTTGCAAAGAGAAGGAAGTAGGTTGTAATTCGTACCTTACATCTGGAGATCAAAAGACTCCATCATACTGGATCAGAAAGAGATCTATTTAGCCCAGCTGAAGGGTGGTGGGATTGCCCAGGGATGAGGTTGAAAAAGGATATCCATGATTGAACAAAGTATGGGAAAAGAGAATGTCTGGAGGGAGTAGTGTCTCCTGCCTTTTTCTGACCTCTGTCCCACTCAAAGTCCTCAAAACAATTCATCTTCCTTGAACTCTTTTAACTCATTTCTTTGCTAAAGAATTTATCTGAACATGTATCTTTATCACATCACCACTGAAAAACTCCACCTTGTCTACAGGGCAGAAAGCTTTGAGATTGCTTTGGTGATCAGTTGTGATGCCCTACAAATAGACCACGTCCAGGTGGCAGTCAGTGTTGGCAGTGTCAGCCTTCATGTTTCACAGTCATCACTCCAGGTGAAATAAAGAGCTATTTTACTGTACTGACAAGAAAGAAAAGGCTAGCATTACCCTAGTTATAGCAGCTTTAAGTATTACAGTCCACAAATAACAGTTCTTGTTTGAACCTGCCTGAACAGCACAAGCTGGTTGGAGATTAGGACTGCCAAGACATAGGCATCTACTCAGTCTTACTGGTGAGAAACAAGTAGGGAGCACAGTGCTGGGGAGAACACCTGGACCTTTTCCCTGCTAGCTTGTCCAGTGTCCGTGCCTTGCCTTCACAGTCTGCTTTGCAAGCATGCACTGATATGAATACAGCTTGCAGCGTTTGATAGTTGTAGCCTGTCTGGTTGCTTCTCATCTCTTGTTTTGGACATAGTTCCCTGACAGTTTATTTTGAATCCAATTTATCATCTGCTCCTGACTTGGTTTGTTCAGTCAATGCTGTGCTGTGTTTTTTCTTATTCCCTCTCATCCTCAGCCAAGAGAAGAAACATCTGAGTGTCCAAGTGGAAATCTGCAGAGGTAGCTGACTTTGAGACTAATTATTCTTATAATAACATAACAGATCTTATTTGCTATATCCTACTGAAGTATGCGAACTACGGTCAGTGAGCTGGCAGTGTCCTACTACGGCTATTGTGAACGGTGCAACATTCCTGTAGAAGAAATTAAAAGGTCAAGATAATGTGAAAAGATCTCTTTCAGAATTCTCTTCTTGCAAAATTTCACAATTACCTTCCAGGCTTTGTCCACTCTGTTTATCCCTGCAGATGCCTTGTCCCATACTTTTGACTGATGCTTTCTGTTTGGTGTGAGCCACCGAATAGCCCTATAGCCAGTTGTGCTCTGCTGCCAGTGCAGGGTGAAAAAGATTCCTCCACATGTAATCAGAAATCTTATGCTGAAACAACTCACATTTTATTATAGCGAATATTATGGTCCCGGGTGTGATTGGGGTGACCCATCTTTTAGAAACCAGTTACAGATTTTGAACCCCCTTCACGATTCTCCCCATACAAGGTAAGTCCTGCACTTCCCATCAGTCTGCCTCTTAGCATAGACCTCAGTCTCCAGTAGCTTTAGCAACAGAATAGTACTTCTCCGAGTGCTTGAACAGCAAGCCTAGTGTAATACTGAAGCTCTTGTTCATACAATGGCAAAGCAATCTGCATGTAACCAAGAATGAAGTAACATGGTGAGAGCGATACTGTTTTAATGCTCTTCTTGTTGACACCTAATTCCCTGGATACTCTTTGAAATAGTTATATTTTTATAAAAACGACACTGTTGTTGCCATTAACAGACTTCTTGATGTGTCTTGCTCTGAGGGAATTTTTAGTAGCCATACATTATGTACACATGTGCATGTCTGTGCATAGAAACACCATCACTGAATTTATGGCCTGAGCTATTACTGATTTCCCTTTTAAGCCCTCACAAACGAGCCTATGAAAAATTAAAGGCAGCTACGGTGAAGTTGTTGATCCACTAATGTAGGATTACTCAATCTATGTCTAACCAGCTTGATCCATTCTATCAATACCAAGATGAAAGGATAGCTTCTTCTCTTCTAGTAACTAGCCTTGCAAATGTCTTTTTAAAATTCTGTCATGCTGAATTACATGGCTCTTATCATTTGTAGATCTTTTTTGAAAGCCGCCCCGGGTTACATGCATATTGGATTATCATGCATCAAAGAGATTAAAATAGGTGTGTTATAAAGATAAGGGCTTTTTCTTATTCTACTTGCAAAAAAATTGCATTAAAAAGGTGCTTCAGAGAAAACAAAAAAGGGCTCAGAGGAACCAAACTGTACAAAGCAGCTCACAGAAAACTGCAGAGTGGCTGGCAGATTCCTGACAATATACACTGGTGCTTGGTTTCTTGCTTTAATGTGTGGTTTTTATATGCTCGTGAAGAGCATCAGGTTAGGCATTAACATGTGAGAATAGAAACTACTTACACATTATTGGCTCATTTTATAGTCTTGTGAAATTATAAAGAAAATTGCAGTTACTTTCAGACTCTCATATTCTCAGGTGCTCCTCACTAGCAGATCTGATGTGAATTTATAGGTGACCAAATATCTTTCAAAGTGCAACACATGAATTCAGCAATTTTAGAGGAAGAGTTGAGGTGGGGCATCTATTTATAGAATTTCTTTTATCTTGAGGTCTGGAAATTTGAAAGTTGCATTTGATCCTGTTCCCATTACCTATTAGCAATGACAAGCCCACAACATTAAATTGTAAAGAAATTATATGTTGCTATTTGTAAAAGCATTTCAAAGAGCTACCTGTTCACTGAAAGATCAAAACCAATTAGGAGGTCATTTGAAATTGCAGTTAAAATATGAAAGAAGAGTAAGTTCAGGGGGGATGTGGATAAATAAGTCTTTTGAGTGACATATCCATAGCTGTTGACTGCAAGAGAATCCAGATTCTCAGAAAGGCTCTTGCCCTTCACATCAATAATGCAGCACTTGAAACCTGACAGATTATCTGATGTTGATTCAAGGAGCCTTGGAGGTACAATGTTTGAGGGAAAGGTCTTAGGGTATTGAGTAACTCAACTTGCAAGATAAACAAAAGCATGAAACAGTGTGAAATGTATAACCTGAAAGATGTTATCCATGATTCAGGATGTTCTCTAGACAATCTAAAAAGGACTGGTTTTGCAGGCTCTCTGATTTACACAATCTGATTTTACTGAGGTTTAGTTGATTAGTAGCTATTTTTAAGCACACGTACCTCCAGATGATCTGAGTATTTTAATTTAGAGCATTATAGGGAATCAAAAAGTCTGTTTTACCAATGTCATAAACTACTAGGACTAAGAAAACAGTAATGGAAATAGAATGTGGCTAAAATGCTAAATGGTGTGCGTGGAGGGGGAGAAGTTCCCTTAGGAAGGGCTGTATTTATTGTTCACCATATCTTGGCAAAGAAGAATATTCAGATTTAATACTAAAACTGAAATAGAGTGGGAAGTATGTAAACTGGAGGTCTGGTCTCCCCTGCCCCAGGGGCATGGGATGAGACACAAGGCACTGTCCTTGTCTCTCCTGGCAAGGGCCACAGGGGAAGGAGGATCTCTCAACCCAGTTCCTCTTGCTAATGCCCATCTGAGGGAGAGAGGAAAGTGTTCTCTGTCTGTGCATCGGCACAGTAACCCATTCTCTGAGGAAACGGGTGGTTTGGCAGATAGCATCTGGGAGCTTTACAAAGCTCTACCCTTGTAATGCTTCTGGTTTTATAATAGTGTATCACCCAATCCTTCACACCCCTGCTGTGCTTTCTGTTTACAATAGTATGCTTTGCAACTTGGATGTAGCTGTATATTGTGCTATGCTCCTTCTTGTGTATATTTCTGAGTACATCCTCAAGACTACAGGCTCATCCTTGTAATTAAAATGACATTCAGAGTGCATTTCAAGACCCAGCACCTTATTGCACTAGTAGTGATTAATCTCTAAGAATGCCCAGTACCAATCATTAAATCCATTGATTTTGGACCATCAATGAAGATTAACATGTTGTCCAGTCAGCTTTCCTAAAGTACGATATAATCTTAATAATGGCTTGTGCTTCCCACATGTTTGAATCAATCTTACAACAAGGGGAAAACATAACATTTGACTTTTTCTTAAGCCTGCCATCAACTTATGAGCCTACAGATAATAACTCTGGACCCATCTCAAATGGACTGTATTCATGCCAGTTGGCTTCTCTGAAGTGGTTTCTGACAAATTTACCTCATTCCAGGGAAATGGCCTGCTTATGGGTACAATTGGTGCTGGACTTTGTGCCATTCTGCAGATTTGGGATGGGGCCAAGACAGTGGGTTTTACAGAGGAAGAACTCTATTTTCTTCCTGTTTATTAGGCAATATTTGAACATATCCTAATTACTGTGCAGCTGCAAACCAATAGTTAACAATATTCTAACATAGAAAATACATCAGTATCTTTGCATATAACAGTTCCTCATAAACTTAGCACCTGCAGTGTTCATAAGATCATTATTTTAAAATTATCTAGTACTACCAAGCTGCTTACTAGACCTGTTAACCTCTGCAGCAGCATTTGTCATTCTGACTCCATTTTTATAAAACTAAAAACATTAAATTAATCAGGAGACTGAAAAATTCTCAAATTTTGATGGCTGCAGAAGTATTAGAAAAAAAAAAAATCAAGTTATATGGCACAGTATTTTTTTCACATTGATGTTTCTGGACAAAAAGAAATCTCAGCCAGCGTAGGTGGTTCTTCGTGTAAGGAACTCCATGACAATGTGAGTGTTCTCATTCTGAGCTATAAAAATGCTAAAATTCATATTAATATAATAATAATTATTACTTTCTGAAGTCTCTGTTTCCATTACTCTGCAATTAGTTACTGCACTAATGTTATTTCAAGGGAAAGTAAGTTAGTTTGAGACTTTTTTTTACTTTCTTATTTCTCAGTTAATTTATTAGTATTGAGCTGGGGAAGCTGACTAGTTAACCACTGGCTCCATCACATTATCTCTGAGCTTATAAAAAGTTTTACGTTCATTTATGTTAAGTGGTCTCTTATAATTTTTTTTATCTATACTTTGCACTCCAGTCAGAGTGAGAAATAAATTTAAATAATGTAAAATACATTATTAGTTCTGAATAAGAAATTTCCTATGAGATTCTTGAGGTCTTTTGGGTGTGGACTAAGATGGCATGGGACTTTAGGGCTATTTACAAACAGTAGACCTCACCTGGAGCTTTATTAAGATTTGCCACCCACCAAAGTAAGGTACCATTTAATTACAGATATGTTTTGTTGTTTTGTTGTTTTGCAGACATAGCTTTAATTATGAGATTTTATTTCTCTTCCTTCTGTTCCTTGAAAGTTCATAACGCTTAAGTCTTTCAATCACTGGTGCTGCTGAGTCCTCACTCAAAAAAAAAAAATCCGTGTTCACATGACTATGGTGTCTTAATTAAAGATTCTTTTATTTCATGTGAGGAATAAGGATCAGATGAATTAATAAAAGTTCAATATCTTTTTTTTTAAATGCTAATAATTTTCAAAATAAATGGAAAAGGAAGAGAATCAGAGTATATGTCAGCAGTTTTGTATCCTCAGGGCAATGCATCAATAATTTTTGAAGATCTTGTGGCTCTTTCATTTAATATTTAATTAGGCTTTATAATTCTAATAGTAATTTCTTTGAAATAAATACATGGGTGCATTCACATATTGGACTTCAGCATTTGGAATGGAATTCCTTTCCTTTCTAAGGTATCACAGAATTCCTGTGGCAACACAAGAATTAAATTCATACTTCTAGTAGTAATTTCATGCATTGCTGTCTGGTTCTTCATAGTTTCCAGCACCTAGCTGAACAAAAGGTGGCTGACTGTTCAAATGTCTGAATTTTGCTAGCTTTCATCATATACATGTCACTTATCTCAAATTCTTTGGCTGCTAATACTAGTAGTGTGGGGGCACAACTCCTGAATCATGAGGTTTGAAAATCTTGCATGACTAAGAGCCCCTGGAAAGATGAAAGGACAACGAGCGATGATTCTTCAGTGTACAGAAATGACTCCCAGTGGAGTGCCAATCCATTGTGGGAAGGGCAGGACCAAGACAATCACTGCTGGGTACAGGGAATGGCTTCAACCCTTGATTTGCTCCTTCCCACAGCCAGAGACTGAGTTCAGGACTGAACCTCCTGCAGAGCTACTCCTATTGTTAGACAACAAATCCCCTGCATTACAATTGTGGATGACTGACTGAAAACCCGTGTACATTTCCAGAGTTTGGCCTTCCTGGCTGTTGCATCTCATCTACACCATTCTATCACACACAGTTGTTCAGCCACAGATCTCATGTGTTGTACACAGCACTGGTTTTTAATGTGTGGTATTAAGGAGTCACATAACTCTTGGATTAAGGTGTCCTACTGATCAAATGTTAATGATGGCAACTGTGTAAAAGAATAATAAGTAATCTGTGGGAAATATAATTATTGCCATTTAATAACTGATGACAAAATGCTACTAAATTAGTTTAGTAATTTAGTTGTAAATTAGTTTTTTTAAAACACAGTTTTGGTTTCAAAATGCAACTGGAATGCTAGTTCTGTTATTTAGTTTAGCTGTTCTTGGAAATGCTGTTATAATGGGTGGGCAAAGTGCTTAAACAGTTCCAAAATCTGCAGTATGAACCAATCACGTGTCTAATTTAGCCCCGCTGTTAGACTCTCTTGTCTCTCTTCCTACTCTTCTGAAGACATTGGGAAGTACTTGCTATAACTATTTTTGCTATACTGCTGGATTATTTCTGTTGTTGTTTAACAGACACATGTAAATTAATGTCATCATTGTTATCCATTAATAGCAGAATAATTCTAACAAGAATTGCAAGTATTGCAGTTATGCCTGATGCCTAAAGAGTTAGAGGTTTGGCAACAAAGTGAAGAGCCTTTTCTTCAATACTGGGAATGCCTGATAGTGCAGCTCTGCTTTGATAAATGATTAAGCATGCTGACATGTACATTGCTTAAAACATCTGTGATTGAGTAGCATTTTTTAGTACAGTATATCAAGGGATTAAAGTAAAAGAAATTAGTTTTTATCATATGATAATAACTCTTTAGAAATAGGCTCTAATTTATGTTGCATTCAGGAAGACAACAATGCTCTGATTTTTCATATTCAATTCTTCTCAGATTATTTTTGTCTTGTCTTTATACAAATGTGTTACCAATTTTTCTGAATAAATTCCAAATAGCTGGTTAGCAGGAAAATAAAAGCAAGCTTGGATTCTTTAAAGAATAAAATAAAGGACAGATTACTAGGATTTTTTATTTTTGAACACTATCTGTAGTAGAATTTAGTAAAACCAGTTGCACGGTGGAAGTGTGAAAACTTTGATTAAGAATTAATCTTTTTGTATTTCAGATGGCATTAAGTTATAAGTTATTTCTGAAGAGAATGGTTCAATCTAATTTTCAGAATGGTGATGGTTTTCCTCTCAACCAAAACAAAATCTCAGTAGATAATTAACTGCAGATTTTGAGCTTCTCTGTCTGGAATAGCAAGGCTGAAAGGTATTTTGGAACAAAAGAAAAATAGTGGAGCAAAAATTAATTTCTTTACACTTAGGCTTGTCTGTAATTAAGTAATTTTTGAAAAAGACAACTTCAACAATAACAATGGAAATTCTAAACAAGTACAAGTAGATACAAGAGTTTCAATTAGCAAACTTATATCAGCAGCTTTGTTTCAAATTTCAGATCAGTGCTATAGTTACTGAACTAGAAATCTGACTGTATTTTGTTAAACATGAAGGTAGAATTCTAACTGGCTGAACAGATGCTGTAAACTGGAACTTTAGCTATGATATTGTTTAGGAGGAGAAGGAAAGAAGGACTTTGGTTCTATGTAGCATGTAGTAATGACCAACATTTAGGTTCTTTGGTGTGTTAAAAACCATTCCATCTTTGCTGCAGCACATAGACATTCAGTTAGAAAAGGTGTTCTACTTCTTGGTCCTTCAGCTTTTATGACTTGAAATGCTACCAAAGTTTTATGGCATAAAATGATTGTGAAGTTGTTTTCCTTGAAAGGCAGTAACTTTTAAGCTTTACTGCTGCTGAAACATTGCCAATCAAGTAAGACTTGATCTGATGTCCACTGAAGACAATGAGTGTGCTTATGATGGGCTTCAGTGGGCATCAGATCAGCCCATACTTTTCAGTCTTCACTGATATGGTTAGTACAATATTTGGAAATTTTTTCTAAATATTAATTTCTTAATTGAGATAAATAATGGATCAAAAGCTTTTTTTTCCTTTTTTTTTAAATGTTTGTGTTTTCTACTTGTTTGAGTTTTGCTTGTTTGTGGTGTTTTTTTGTTGTTGTTTTTAAGGAAAAAATGTTACCAAGGAATTAGAAGGAAATGTAAAGTCCAGCAAGTAGCTGCTACCATAGTGTTACCTGGAATGGTATGGTGAACAGTAGCAGAAAAGTAGACAGGCAAAGTCAAACAGATTTAAATTGAGCTGAGGAACTGCTAGTAGCTGTTCTAGTTGTTCCAGAAGATAAAGATGGAACATCAGTCAAAGAGGAAATAAATATACCTCTACAATTCATGAGCAGCTTTTGTTAGAAAGTAACCCGTATTAACTAGAATAGGTAAAGCTTCTTGTGTTAAAACCACTTTCGAAGAAAGTCAGACAGACATCAGAATAAAAGTAAGTTAAGATTTCAAATTTCCATTCATGTAGAGAGAAACTTTCAGATCAAAAGTGTGTATGCTGTGTATAACAGTGACTCTGGGAATGGGTACAAGCTGAACCTGGTTATGCACTATAGATGCCCCTCCTTCTTTCCGCTCATTCATTACAACCTGTGGTGTGGTACCCCCAAAATCAATACAGTGGTATTAGTACAGTAGTTACAGAAGGGAAGTGTAGTACCTGTTGCTCATAAGAGTGCACACAGGAGAGCAGCAGATGGAGGATGTTTCCCTTGAAGGATGTGCTGTCCAAGTCTTCCTGGGCACTAACCTGTGCACACTTCTCCAAACTTGTGCAAATTAGATATTTATTTGTCCTCTTGTAACATCATAAGGAGTCTAGTATCTGTAATGTAAAAAAGGATTTTGAAAAATCCAAAACTTCAATGTTTGTTGAAAAGTGTCTGTGGTTTTCTTGTAGGTGGGTTACAGAATTGTTTTAGTTTGAGGGGGAGTTGATAGACATTTTGGTGTTTGTTTTTGTGTGGGGTTTTTTTGTGTTTTCATTTGTTTGGGGTTCAGTTTGTGTGGTGTGGGGTTGGGGTTTTTTTGAGAAAAAGGATGTGTGAATATCCTAGAAAAATACAGGTGTCTACTTGATGAATTAGTGAACTACTCAAACTATCTTTTCTCTATATCATCAGAGTTAGATGTTTCTGAGACCGGATGAATGTTGACTGCTTCAGCCTATGAAAACGTGGAGAATATTCTGCTTTAATATGATGTCATCAGTAGTCTCTTATCTGTCAGGGATGGTGCTTATTTGTTCACACTTAACTGCTGAAGCCATTTAAGATCACTGGGCCTAATGAACTTCAAAAGATTCTAAAAACATGGACACAGTAAGCAAGACTAGCTTTATGTGTCTTCAGATTCTCACTACTATAGTATATGAACATCTCATCGTCTTTAATTCAGATAAAATTTCCACAACTTTTACTTTGGGACTGATATTATCTCTACAAGGTAGAATATATTCTGCTAAACTTATAAAATCAGACTAGATATAGTGGTTCAAAACAAAGGTTTGCCCAGGAGCATATACTGGGAAAAATGAAGGCTGTAATTTTGAGAAGGATACAAAGTATGTAGGTTGATGATTCCATTCAAATGTAGGGGACTTGCGTTCAAATGCATAAATGAAACAAGTCTGGCTATTGACTGTTTCGACTATTGAACTTTTTATGATAAATTCAAATAATTCATTTTGCATTTCATTTAGAACAAGTGAAAGAAATCTAAACATATTTGGTTTTCCTATGCACAGAATTCAAGATTTCTTCTTCTGTTAGCTCTGTTTCACAGGAATCAAGGTCTTTGCAATCCCATAACAAACCTTCTGTGTATATCAGGGATTTGCATGAAGCACGCTAATGTGTTAACCATTGATTCACCTTTTCCTTCATCCCATTTGAACTACTGATGGGCTAGATGCCAGGAGAATAATTAAATTAATACTTTTTAGAGGTTGCTATACTCTGGAGAAAGTAAGTAGAAACTGCAGAGGAAAAAAACTTGACAAGAGGCAAATTGTTAAGGTCACTGGAAAAATAAGAGATTAGAAACAAATGCAGAAAGAGAGACTCATAAATGTCAAATCATAATGGAGTCACCAGGAAAAGTTGGTTTGTTTTGTTTGGTTGGTTTTATTTTTCCTCTGTGACAGTGTATATTTTGGTGATCTTTTTCAGGTGACTTAAGTATTTATCATGAACATAACAAAGCAGAAAATTCAATTTCAGAAAAAAAAATATCCAAAAGGAAAATTATTTCACCCTAAATTTTGTTAGCAAGGACTCCATGAAAGTAAATGGAGGAGATCAATGTAAGGGTTAAAAACCTTGATGACCAAGTCACCTGTTGTCAGCCCACTGACACTTTTTTTAAGCTGCACTTTTTCAGTCACACTTAAATGATGACATAACACTCTGTGTTATGAAAAGTGAAAAATGTAACACTTGCTGAGTGCTGTTTATGGAAAAGTACAGGGCAGTAGAAGAGTCCTATTTTCAAGGGCTTTTAACTTTTCCTGAACAAGCCATTGATGTGAACCTGCTCTCTTTCTGTGGCTTATTCTTTTTATTTTCTTCTTTTTGCTTTCATGTTAAATGTAGCAACTGATGTCTGATGTGCTGGAGTTACGAAATAAAATGATAGAGAGAAGTAATGGACTTTATCTCCAGAGATGCTGAGGTTTCTCTCAAGCTTGATGAACTGAGAATGACAGAAATGAGACACATTGGGTCACGTGGTCCAAACGAGTCTCTAACATATCTTTGAGCAATTTGTCACAATCCCGATATTGTTCTAAGAAATTTTGCTTTGTACAGGACCATATATTTCATGTTTCAGAATGCCAGTGTCTATTTCTGGTTAGTCTCAATATAATCTTAAACAAAATCCCATGTTAGCAATACATATGATAGCCCATTCCTACTCTGAAGTAACCTCTGTTTTTCCTTATAGGTGCTTTTTCATTGGGGTATGCCTTAGATGTGAGATTTTTTTTTTTAATGATTTAGATTTGGTCCAGATGTGGTCCTTACTGAGGAATTAATTTTCTTATTTTAGGGAGTATGCATTGAAAACAAATGAATACTTTATTGAATACTTCCTGTCCTCCCTGCCATTTGCTGATGAAGACTGTGGTATGTGGGAATGTCAGTGTCACAGAGGACTGGGCATAACTTTCTTTCCAGGAGTTGGATTGGGGTGATAGCCTTTCCCTAGGAAGTAAAGTGTCATAATTCAGAAAACCCAGGGATGACAGGAGATGGTGTTGGTGTTGCAATTATATATAGCTCAGTCTATACCTAATGAATATGCAGGGAATTTTCACAGATTTTGAAAGAAAACAATAGTGTGCAAATGAAAAGTATTGATAACACGATTTCTTAGGCCTGGAATGCAGCTATAATGTACAAAGTGCAAATGTATGTAGTTAACGGAAAGTAAAAAAAAAAAAAGAATTTCAGCAGTAAGCCAGGAACTCTTCAGCTGAGGAGGCCAGAGGAACAGAAGGCCCTTTGAGCATTAATTAATTAGAGATTGGCTAGGGGCCATCTGTGAAAAACATAGATGTATCAACTGAACTTATTTCACCTGAGGTAAAGCCAAATCTCATCTAGATTACTATACATTGATCTAGTTAAGCATATTTGAAAGGTGTTGGAACAGAAGAAGAAGAAAAGTTTTGAGATGGATGCAAATGAGGGTCTTGAGAGTCTCTGCTGGATTCCAGAAAGGAAAGGAAAAAAGGTCTTTACTGGATTACAGATCTGCCCCTGAGGATTTGCTCAAGCAACAGCACAGTACCTTGAGCTAGGAATGCTCTTGCTGGGATTGTGTTGTGAAGTTTTGGTTCTGAGTAGTTCTACTGCTTAGTCTAGGGTTAAGGGACTGCATCTTTTCCTAATATGTGAATTCTGTCACTAGGGAGCGGAGAAAAGTCCAGCCTCTATATCTGCTTTGCAATATCTATAGAAGATCCTTTTGGGGATATTCTAACAAAATGAGAGCTGGATGTAGATCACTGTCCAGTGATCAGACCAAGAGAATAAAACCAGGAAGAAATAACTTCAGAAAAAAAGAACACAAAGAACGCGAAATCACAAAGCAAAAATCAAAAAAAACCCCAAACCCACATCAGTGCCCAAAACGATATTGATGTACTTACTGATCAGTATACATTTATACATATATAACAATATTTTAAATTATGTATATATATGTTGTCTGAAAATCTTAATTTCCAGAGCCTATAAACACATGTATGACTAGTATTACAAAAAATTATAGGTATAGTAGGAGTGTGTACTGAATAGTACTTAGAAGTCCTTTGCATCATGTCATGTAGACTTAAAGTGCTGGAATTTAAAAGCTTGTATCGCATATACAAACAATATTTGCTATTTCTGTAATGGAAAATTTAACTTAATCCTTCCCATAAGCAGCATATGCAACACCCTGCAACAGACACACTTCGGTTTTATAACAATGTTCCCATAAAATATACTCAAAATAGTAATCCCACACAGCCTCAGACTCCTAGATTCAATGAGGTTTAGTAATTAACTATTGGTTTTGTTGGACTGTCTTTGGATATATTTGGCAAAATTTTTCAAAAAGCTATAAATGTTCATGGTTGTGTTCAGTAGGATATCTAAACTATTGATGCTGTTAATGCATCAGTAGAACAAAATAGATTATTGATTTACATGGCTATTAAAATGCATGTATTATGCACTACAGTAGAGGTACAGATTTGCAAAATGTAGGTCAAAAAAATGTCTGTTGCCTTCAGAATCAAAACCAGATAATAATGTGTAGAAATACTCTTCAGAGGAACCAAGAATTTCAAAGACGTTGAAAGCACAGATTTCTATAAGTACTTGGGACAGGGACCTTCCACCCCCCCATCCTTTCCTTCCCTTCTTTGAACAACTAAGATCTGAAATTTAATTTTTAGGGTGGTGGAAATCTATCATAGATGTCAAACTGTATAGGACATTTAATCAGATAACTTTTGCAATCCTATTACAAGTTAACCTATGCCAGATTCTGTATTTCCTTTTTGAGTGAGAAATATAAAATATTCGTGCAGGATGACATACACAAGGAGAGTTTCAGAGCTTAAAAGCCCCAGCAATCTTATAGCACTCTTTGCAACATTCAGGTGTCTTGTACTTTACCACTTAATTATGGAAAACAAAGATATCACCAGGAATCTTTTTATTTTGAGTATATTGGCAGCAGAGGCTGAAATTCCCTCTGAAGGTGGTGACAGTAGTAGATGATGTAAAATCTCCAGCTAAAAACTCTGAGCTGGTGCATCTTTCTTGGGAAAGATAGATTTTTAAGTATGGGGGAGGCATTGTCAACGCTGTCAATAAGCTGGTCTGTGCTTTTGATTTAAACCTGAGTAAACAGTTATGTATTGTTCCCCTCCCTGACTAGATGCTTGCAGTCAGAATAAACTTAAAGTATGCTGTTGGCATGCAGAAAGAAATGGTGGCAATACCGTAGCTAGTTTCTATCCCTTTATTTTGTGAGTTCTTTCAGGGTTTATTTTTGAAATGTGTAATACAATTACCAGTTGGTAACTTATGTCATGATTCACTGCTTCTGTTGTAAGTAAACATTTTTTTCCACGTGACAAGAACCTGTCTCTCTCCCTATTGGACAGGTTATCACACATTTCACATAGGTAAATTGCTGTGTCTGAGTAGTTGCTGTGAAGCAAGTATCTGTCTTCAAGTCATTCTGTGTGAGTACCCCTCAAAGGGGAAGTCCAAAAGCGGATGTCCTTTGTTTTCTTTTAAACTAAATTTTACCTATCTGTCTAAGCAACTGAATTTACTTATTTCTTCATTTTGTGTAGTGCAAAACAGTGACTTTTATCTGTAAACCCCTGTGCTTTGGGGATTCAGGTTGTTTTCATGTCTCTCCCTGTTTTTTAAAGAGCTGTTGTTTTATTTATGTGTATGCATTCAGAGACATTTTCAAAGTCGCACATCATAGATAAAATTACAAACATTTATAGATTGATGCACTTAACGCATTGTGCCTTAATATATATATATGATTGCTGCTTATTTTCATAATCAGTCTTGACTTCCTTTCCACTGAACTTCATTTTCTCTGAGAAATGTAGTAAAAGGGGGAGCAATTTTTTCAAACCGTATGGTTTTTGAAAAGAATTGTATGTCAGAATTACAAAATATAAAACAAATATTTGTATAACTGATTGTAAAATGCTCAGTGATGCTGAGTAGTGCAATGTTGTCTTGTTTGCATATATCTTATTACCTCAATATCTTTCTATTATTGGTATTTTTTTATCTACAGTATCTATTTTATACTCTGTAGTTAAATTAGAATATTCTCTGTCAGTGGTGACTTTATTTCTTCTTTTGTCTTCTCATAGGTATTTTTGAACAGTATATTTGAAATTACCCTTTCTAGTTTTGGCACAGTAAATCATAAGAGTTCAAATTACCTAAGGTCAAAAACCTTTTTCCAGTAGGACCTGCATACTAAATGTATTAAGAAATGCATTGTAACTCTTAAAAGGCAAAGTGATGAATAAGTTATCAAAGGAACTTTTAACAAGAGTGGAAGTAATATATATCCCAGAGGAAGCTATTATGAGCCCATTAATATCACAAGCCAAAGTTTTACTTACTGAATATAATCTAAATTGCATTGAACTCACCAACTGTCAAGGGAAATACTCAGTTGCTCTGGTCTTGTGGTTGATTCATTCCTTTGATTTCTCCAAATATCTATCTTCCTCCCCTCTTTGTTTACATGAACAGTTCAAAATCAATTACAGAAGCCACAGTGATTTGGAAAGTCATTGTTCATAACAGGGTGATGTTCCTTGATGCCTGTGAATAATAGAGGAAGTTTCCCTGATGATCCAAATGTGATGTTTCCAAACCTTAAGGTACTGGGACTTGAGCTGTACAAGGCTCTGCATGCAATGCTGTTTTAGGCTCTCTGAGTGTGTTAGCCTTTGGACGCACCCTTCGTGAAAGGCTGGGAGTAGTGTGGTCAGCATAGTTCTGAAGCAGCTACTTGGTTTTCCTGAATTGGTACTTCTCAAGCTGAAGGCGTGCTTGGGTAATCTGGGAAAAGATGGCCAAAGGTACCTCATGAGTTACCTCACTGACATATAAGAAATAAATTATGGTTAAGGGAGTAATTTCTCTTGCGCAAACCATCCATAAATCATGAATGCCAGCATGCTGTGGGTGCTAAAGTGAGTGTCCAATGTGCAGGAAGACAAGAAAGCTTATTTTAGATGTTCAGGGAGCTGCTGTACCTCAGTGCTTTTGCATACATCTATAAAAGCATTTCATGAGGAACCACTTACCTGTGCTCATGTTTTATGATGAGGCCAGCCCCAGTTGGAGATGCTGATGGAGTCAGGGGTGGCAGCTCTTTCCTGGCCATGACCAGGCCAGTGGCTGCGGTCAGCCCAAGAGTAGTGGCCTCTGCCCTGGCTCCCAGCTCAAGGGCCTTAATGTGAATCATCTCTAACGCTTCTCATAGGGCAAATGTGGTCTTCACTGCTTTGCAAGTCAGGGCTGTCCTGGGCTAGTGTGGCTGATGGTGGTTGTGTTGGGCAGCACAGCTTGCTGCAGTCCTCGTCTTGCCTGTGCTGAGCCATTCATCACCCAGCAGTCAATAACACAGCCCCACTGCTGGTTCTGCACAGACACCTCATCTGTCAGCCCCTGGGCCATTTCCTGTCTGGTGATCACTGTTGTCTGCTCTTTCCTTTTCCTTCCCCCCACTTGCCAGGGGATAACAGTAAACAGCTTTTTCCTCATGAGCTATCTCAGGTGACCACAGCCACACTGGGGGGCTTGCCCACTCCTGCTCCTGGTGGTTTTATTGCACACAGCTTTCCTTTCTCTTCCTTTTTCATAAAGAGGTTAGTTCATCCTCATGAGTTAAATAAGTGCATTCTCAGAATAGATATTTTGCTACAGTGAGCTACTACCAACATCGATTTAACCAGGAAACAGTTAACCCTGTTTGTTCTCACAAAACCAGAGAGACATTTTGCACTTCTGCTGTTTGGGAGAATGAGACCTAGTTCTGGTATATTTAAGGAAAACATCTAGGTCAAAGGAAAAAAGGTTTCTTTATGGACTGAATTGTCTCCAGAAGGCAGTAGAACAGGGGCAGGGATGAACACCTGCTCTTTCCACCCCAGGTGGTTAAAGTTTCTGGCACGTTGCACAGTTTTGTTTTTAAACCAGGTCTCTCATAGTGTTCTCACACAGGAAAATTTTGAAAAAAAATATTAAAATTCCTCATGGCACATAAATGTAATATTTCAAATATGTATTATTTATATATTCCTTGTGTGTTTGCACTCAAAATTGCTAATCAGTAAGAGTAGCTCCACTGCGAAGCGTCAGCTACTGAAAGTGGCCAGTCTTGGCCTGTCTGCTGCTGTGAGCTGAATCACAGAAGGAACTGACTGAGGGAATGTCATCAGGTTCAGCAGTCTCTGTTTGATCACTACCAAATATCATTCTCATAGATTCTCTTCATGAAAGGATGAATATGGACTAAATATGAAGGAAAGAAACTTGATTCTTCATGCTTTACTCAGGTAAACCCCCAACACCTAGGAAGTGCCTTGAGGCAGTAGAGAATGATCCCTAAATTGTGTCTTCCCTTAGCACAAAGGTAAGTTTATGCTATTTCTGGTCAGTGGGGGAGGCCTTTACAGTTGCTTTTTTTCTTTTTTCTTTTTTTTTTCTTTTTTTTTTTGGTCATACAGGGGTTGGACATAGTCCATATATTTTACATTACTAGTTTTCTAACCAGTGCCATCTAAAATATTTATTAGTGTCTCAGTTACATTTTGGTAGGCCATTGACTCCACTTCCCCTGTCATGCTCACCAAATTAAAACATTATCCTAAGACACATAAGAAAAAAATCAATTGACTAGGATGAACTCTCATACAATCCCACCCCTGCAATGGAGAGAACAAAGTCGAGCATTGAGATGGTTTTGTAACAATTAGCTTCAGTCAGACAAAAGCTTTTGAAGGATTCTCCTTCTTTATTTATCCTATCTGTTCTACATTTTCAGAGTCATGCATTCAACAATCAATCATACAGTACATACCAAATAGCTGAGCAGTTCTAGTAGGCACTTATTATGTATGCCCTTCACATTTTTTGGCAGCTTCAATTCTATGACTCATTTTATCATGAGCTTCCACTGTGATGGCCTTTAAACTATCTACCCATAGCTGTTAAAATGACTACAAAGTTTGAAATCCTTTCTTGGCACGATTTAATTCTATAACCCAATTAAATCAGATGATGTGAACTGCTTCTTGAGTATTCTTGCTTGTATCCCGTATTGCTCTGTCTTCAGCTTTTCAAATGTTAAAGTTTGAGGAAGCCTAAGGTTTCTTTCTCCTTTGTTATCATGGAATGCAGCTAAAGCCTCTGTCATAAAAATGTATTTGATAAGCACTTAATCGTTAAAAGAGTTAAAACAGAATTTTTAATCTGTATATGACAAAATTTGAAATGTGTTTTTGAAATCTGCATCAGATTCTTATGAGCATGTCTTGATTAGATTAACATAGACTACTGAATCAGGTATGGGCTCTAAAATGTCCTTTTATACTTGCTGTACATCCACCCTGCATATCCTTTTTGGCTGCAGTGTGTCTGTGTAGAATGAGTGAGTGTTCTTTGTGACCCTCTCTGTACCATTATAGTAGAAGATGGCATACATCTCTTGGTCATGCTAAGCAGAATGACCATCTGTCTGTGCTTTAAATACACCCTAATCCCATTTTTCATTTGATTCCTGTGTAGGAATCTGCTACTGCCTGCTGTTGGAAGCAGAATGTCAGGTTTGCCCATAGATGTCAGTTCTGCATTTCATATCAAGCCATATGAACCCAAGGAGGCAGGAGGAGCTGTAGTTACTTAGTTTGTTATATCTAGGGAAATGTAAGAGCAAGTTAACTTTTGCTGTTCACTTCAGGGCAGGGAGCAACATTTGTGCCTGCCTAGTATTCCTGTGCTCTGTCTTCTGTGTGCTTAAAGCACTTCCAAGCTGATAGGTGTTTTGGAAAGTTCTTGACAGTTGTCATGAAGATATTAGCATATTACAGTGATAGATGTCTCTCTCTGGGGCCATATAATGTTAGATTTTTCTTTGGTGTGTTATATGTAACAAAACTTCATGACAATGAGTTTTGCTCCTTTTCTTTAAAGAATTTTTATGTGATGTTATATGATGACATTGTTTTCATGCTCAACTGAAGTGGGATACCACTGAGGTAGGAGGGAGTTTTGACAGCAGCAACAGAAAGCTAAAATTACTCTTTAAATATGCTAGTAAACCTGCACTAGCAGATCACTCATATTGTAGATGTGGAACCAGTTATAATTTGGTAGTATATTAATCCACATTGGTGGCTTAGTGAAGTTGATGAAGTTGATATTATAACTTGCAGCTCTTTTGTGTCACAAATTTGGTTTATTTGGTGCTTGATCTAGACAATAGGAGAAATAACTTTAATGGGATTTTGAGAACTTTTAATATATTTTAATATATTTTATATAACTTCTGCAATGCATATTTCAGTAGTAAGCAGAGAATGTTGCTTATATCTGTGATGATTCTGAGCAGACACCAGCTGATTTTTATAGTATAACAACCCAAGATTGGCATTAACTTCCCCCCTCCCCACCAAGTCAGAGATGAGCAGTGACATCAGGTTAAATTACACCAGGTGAAAAAAGGAGCTAGTTCCAGAGCCAAAGTGTAATTATTAATAATCCCAGGTTCTCGTATATTTAATTGGAGCACAGCTTTTTCTTGTTCAGCCTTTATTGCTGGGGAAAATCATTTAGGGAATACTGGTCTTCCTTGATTGTATTTGGGTATCCTGTCAGAGAGATGATAAAAATTTAAACTCTTTTCCAGGAAGTATGATATATTTCTCCATTGAAGCAGCAGCACAGGAGCTGTGGAGGTTTTAATTGACAGCTTTGGACAAAATCACAATGCTAAAGAGGATTTGAGGGATGTCACTCTTCACTAGTATTTTTTATTAATTCAGTTTTAAATGTGTAACATTTATTTGAATAGTTACTGATGAGAATGAGATACAAGAGTGGAGGCCAGATTATGACCTTAGTCCCCCACTGAGTTCATGACATTCAGAAGAATCAGGATGGTGTATATTGTTGTATTTTTATGTCAACCCATTTTCTGTAACAAAACAATACTTTTCTGATATACAAACTGCCTTATTCAAAATCGTTACAATTATTTATTGTCAGGACCCTTTCTTAAGGAATGACTAAGAACAGAACATTTGGGATAACAGAGGAGATACCTGTACCATTAGTTTTAAATGTAAAGTATATTTTATAATTGGAAACAGAGAAGCCTGGGGGAGGTAAAATACTGATTTAAAAATAGTCATGCTTTGAAACCTGTGCATGCTTAGGATTTTCAAATAGAAAGGGATTGTGGAGTTTTATTCTCTCATTAATGCATAAGCAATTTATGTGTGTTCTGCCAATTAGCATTAACAGGGGATACCCAACTAAATCTCATATTATATTGAGGTGATCTCATGGAGTATAAACCACCAGAGGCACCAAATGTAAAAACGTCTCTTTATGGATCTGAACATTTAAAGTGAGAATGTTGCATTAGGGGTTTATGGAGCGTAGCCAACTACAGAATTTAAGGTACAGCTCTCTTATGATAAAAAAGTGGTGATATATATCAATTTTTCCTGTTATTATTCAAAGTGCATATAAATATAATATTAAATATGCAAGAAATCAGCACTAGTCATTTATGAAATTATCTAGATGCACATTATGTACTTAGTAAATTTTAAGGAGAAGTACATAAATTTGCTGAGTAAATGAAATGAAGCAATTTTATTGTCATCTTAAGGCTGATACAAACCATTGGAAACAGAAAAATCTTGTCCTTGGTCATGCTTTGCACAAATAAATGTATAAAATATCTGCTAAATATGTATGAGTAACATAGAGCAGTGCTTCCTATGATGATGAGCATAAAGATGTCAAAGCACAGGTAAATCTAAGTGAAAAAAAGTAACTTTGTTGCAAGAAAATGTTAGTGTCGATAAATGCAATCTGGGTTGTCTTTGTTTTTTTAAAGAGACAGGAGTTTCTAATTTTCCACTTAATGCTTGTGCAAAAAGTGACTCAGTAAGTATGGCAAGTGCCTATATCTAATCCAAACTCTTCTCTTCTGCCCTGACAAACATCTTGGGGTACGGTGCCTTAGATGTTATAACCTTCTGCCATGCAGAGGACCCTCCCCTTTCCCAATCTGTAGTATGCCTTCCACTGCCAGCACTGTAACTTCGAAATAAGCTGTTGCAGCAGTGTTATTTTTCCAGGGCTTCTGGCAGGATTCTTTCCTTCTTTCATGCTGCAGTTCTTTTGCTGTTTTTCTTGCAGACTTGCACCTCCAAACCCTAATACTGTTACTACAGCAGATGGGAAGCAAGTCACTTCTGTGAGAATCATCCCTGCTTTCCCTCCTTTTCAAACTAGTTATTTTATGAGCTTTTATTTAGAATAGAGGACCAAAACTTAGTGTAGAATACAGAAAATAATAGGTGTTTGAATACCTGTTCAATATTACCAATGCACAAAAGCTGAGTAACCAGTAAGCATGTAGCATTTGTGTCACTGTACACATTAAGGCTGCTCCAGTCCCATCAAAAACATCATAAATATAAACTACCAACATGGAGCTTGAGAGAATCCTGATGAAAAGTGCATAGTGCCAGGGGAAGTCATGGTTGTGTTCATCACCACTATTTTCTGCTGTGGAAAGCATAGCCTGAGGAGTCTGGGGAGTTCATCACTGCTCTTACATGCTTGCCACTGGGAAGAGTTTTCCTTTTCCTTCCACCAACCCCCCTTCTTTGCCTCCATTTGTTATCTAAGGTAACTTTGGAGTCTTTGAACTTTAAAGGCTTGTTCAGATATTTGAGTTTTATATCAATGATTCTGCTAAGAACACAGCGTGGGGAAAACTCTGCACATACACAGCTGTATGCCTTCTGGTATCCAGATTATCCTGGGTTTCTCCACTTTGAACTGGACTGTGAACATGACCAGTAGTGATCACGAGTTCCTCCTTTTAGAGTGTTGTAGTTTAAATAGAAAGGATGGTAAATATTCCACATGAAACATTATTTTAAAGCAGATACATGATGAAGCAAGAACACAGCTCTCTGAAATACTATACCTGTGTTGAGCCTACTGGTCTATGATTCTCCAACTTGCTTGTGCTAAAAATACTTTGTATCCAGCCACATATTTACACAGTATTCTGTTCTGTGCTTGGTAACTCTTCATCCTATTGTATAGAAACCTGTTAATAAAGCCATTATGATGTTACTATATAAGCATTAACACAGTTAATCTATTAGATGTTTGGCTGGAATTAAATTACTCCTTCAGCTAAAATGAATGTATTTTTTTCCTGGCTTAATTAAAAGCACACAATGCAGAACTGCTAGTTACCCTACAATTAAATTCCTCTCAGCTTGATCTCTCTGATTTAGGGACTTCTTATCCTAATTCCAGATTTCTGTATGTCTTCAAAATACATTTAGAGCTAAATATAGAACAGGGTCATGATCAGCTTTGGATAGTCTTTAACAACAGTTTCAAAAAAGATTTGTCATAAGGCTGGAGTTGTCAGAAGTATCTTGATAATTCTGCTTTTCCTCTGTGGTTAATAAAGCTAGCTCTTAAAAAAAAAAAACAGATGAAATCTAATCTTTTGATGTCCCTTAACACCAAAGAAAATGGAATCTTTCTGGAGGGAGGTCCAAAGAAACTCCATAAAGAATTTGGAAGAGCTTTGAAAATGATAACCAGCTGGTTGTGAAGCAGCAGGCTGCTACTACAGAAAGTGCTGCAAAGCTAATAATAGCCTGGAAATAATGGCTAGCTAGCTTATGCTTTCAGGATATCTGGCTGAGTATGTCCCCTTCATCTGATACCCAAGTATTTCAGCTCAGAGACCACCTCTGTAAATCATCCTTTTTGAGAATGTGAGGTATAGATTCATACTGTGTAACATGTTCTTCACACTAAATAATCTTAACTACCATATCTTTAGTTGACTGGCTTCTGACTCTCAACACATAAGACCACACTATCTTTGTTTTAAAAAGAATGCTGTATATACACACAGAATTTTTTTTCTCTCTTTTCTTTAAAAGATGGAAAGCTATAGAGCTTATAAAATTATGTGTTTTATTTTGATTGTCTACTCTGATGGTACTTGGGCTCAGACAGGATACAAACCTATGGGAAGTTTTACTTAAGACCTCAAAGCTTTACAATAATGCTGAATAATTCAACCTCTGATGCATTACCCAAGTGAAATAAGTTACTGCTAAATGTGATTTCATAGATTGTTTTTTCCAGCTTCAGAGAGACTTGAGGGTATGTGTTAACCGTAACATTAACACTGTGGAGACAGACAGCTCTGTCCTCTCTGGTCTGGTACGGCTATCGGACTATTACCCTCGCTTGATTATCCGGGTTGGTAATGATGATGTTATGGAGAGAAACCTGAAAACAATTTAAAAAGACTTCAGGGCCCTGGGGAGATCGCTTGGGGGCTCAGGAGCCCAGGTGATGTTCTCTTCAATCCCTTCAGTGTCAGTGATGAATACTGAAAGAAGAAGGAAGACCCACGTGAGCAACATGTGTCTGAGAGACTGGTGCCACCAACAGAATTTTGGGGGTTTTGAACATGGGGAGCTTTATGCTGCATGGGGTCTGCGGGCAACAGATGGAATTCATCTGTTTCAAAGAGGCAAAAGAATCTTTGCGAAGGGGCAAAAGAATCTTTGCGCATGAGCTGGCTGGGCTCATTGAAAGGGCTTTAAACTAGGTCTGAAGGGGTAAGGGGATAAAACTAGACCTGCTAGAGTTGAGTCTACGGGTGGCAGACCATTGTCAGGAATTAAGTCGTTACCCTGGCTCAAGTGCCTTTACACTAATGTATACAGCATGGGAAACAAGCAGGAGGAGCTGGAGGCCATTGTGCACCACAACTGCTGTGATGCAGTCACCGTTAGAGAAACATGGTGGGATAACTCTCATAAGTGGAGTGCTGCAATGGATGGCTATAAGCTCCACAAATGGAATAGGCAATGGGTAATACAATAATACAAACGGGTGGCTCTCTATATTAGACCTAGAGGTCCTTTCCAACCCTAATGATTCTGTGATTCTAAATTACATCAGAAGTATGTATGATACAGACATTTGATTCTATCCTATTCAATAAGAAATATATACACATTTTCTGGAAGGGTGGAATTGCTTCTGTTTTTTATTAGTCCTACTTGCAACAAAATTACCTCATTTCTTTGCACAGTACTCAGCTGTATCACATAGCCCAATATACCTGTAATATCTGTGCATGTTACTTTGCCCTGGTGGTGACCCAACAAATGTAAAGGAAAACCCAGAGTAATAGATATAAATGGACCTGGCTTTACTGGGCATCTTTATAATCACAGAATCACACAAAATCACAGAATGGTTTGGGTTGGAAGGGACCTTTCAAGGTCATCTAGTCCAAGCCTCCTGCAGGGAGCAGGGACATCTGCAACCAGAACAGGTTCCCTAGAGTCTCAACCAACATCACCTGGAATAGTTCCAGGGATGGGGTATCTTTCTGGGCAACCTGGGCCAGGGTCTCACAACCCTCAGTGTAAAAACACTCTTCCTTCTCTCAAGTCTGATTCTCCCCCTTTTTGTTTAAAAGCATCACCCCTTGTCTTATCATAATAGGCCCTACTCAAAAGACTGTCCCCATCTTTCTGACAGGCCCCTTTAAGCACTGAAAGTCCACAGTAATGTCTCTTTAGACCATGTCACTATGCACCACATCCAATCTCTCCTTAAACACCTCCAGGGATGGCAACTCCACCACCTCCCTGGGCAGTCCATGCCAGTGTCTAATCATCCTTTCCATGAAGAAGTGCTTCCTAAGATCCAACCTAAACCTCCCCTGGCACAGCTTCAGGCCATGCCCTCTCATCCTGTCAGGAGTTGCCTGGGAGAAGAGCCCAACCCCCACCTGACTACAGCTTCCCTTCAGGTAGGTGTAGAGAGTGATAAGGTACCCCCTGAGTCTCCACTTCTCCAGGCTGAACAACCCAGATCCCTCCGCCTCTCCTCATAAGACTTTCCCCCCCAGCCACTTCACCAGCCTCGTCGCTCTCCTCTGGACCTGCTCCAACACCTCAATATCCTTCTTGACGTGAGGGGCCCAGAACTGCACACAGTACTCGAGGTGAGGCCTCACCAGTGCCGAGTACAGGGAGAGAATTACATCCCTAGACCTGCTGGCCACACTATTCCTGATACTGGACAAGATGGCATTGGCCTTCTGTGCCACCTGAGCACACTGCTGGCTCATGTTCAGCCGGTAATCAATCAGTAATGCATTGCGTCACTTAATTTCTCTGGTTGCACTATCTGTTCTGTACTGAAATGCACGGGAGTACCTGGTCTGTGACTGTGCTGAAGAGGTGTGTTTGTCAGCTAACACAAGTAGTGGAAGGCTTATCTGGGAAGCTCAGGGCAAGCTTTTCCTAACAGACCAGTCAATGAAATGCTGGTGTCATTTTTGGACTGCCTCTAGAGAGGATGCCTCAATTTAGGAACTAGGGATATCAGGTGATGAGTTAACAGAATTGAGCTTCTCTTGCCAGGGCCTAAACAAGGTCCCATCCCACTCCTATCCCCATACAACAGGAGGGAATGATAGAACAATCTGTTACAATTCACAACTATAGAACCATTACATTGTTATGTTCTGCAAGTGCTTTGAATAGCAGGCAGTGTTTTTAAACAGGGACCGGAAGTCTTGGCTTCAGCATCTCAGGCCTTCTACTATATAAACAGTGTCACAAGTCACACTCTAGGTAAGAAATCTAAAATTTTCTATTCGGTGCTGGAATATAAGTTGGAAGAGCTGCTAGGCCAAGCTCTTAAAAACTAAACAGGTATTTTGATAAATTTAAGTCATGGGTTTCCTGATGTGATTGCTTAACACAGAAGATGTGAGCAGACTAGCATGAATTGTCAAATGCTTTAAATAAGCAACTGAATAAGTGGATAAGGAACTAAAGAGATGAAAGAGAAGAAAAAATGAGAATGAGGAACTGAATAATAAGTGAGTAAGGAATAGAAGAGACCTAAAGGGGAATATAGTGAACACAAGCAAAAAAAGAGGAGTTTGTGAACTAAAGAGCACAGGAACAGTGAGAATTGATTTCTCACAGAGTTCACCAGAGTGAAAAAAATAGTTCTGACATATTTTCAGACCAAGGTACCTAGAATATATCTAAACCTAAATGTCAGCAATAAAATCAGTGATCTGATTTTAAAAGTAATACAAGCCTTACTAGTCAAAGCTGATGCAGCACTGCAGAAAACACCCATTGTAGTCTCAGAGGCTGTAAACTGGGATGGGATAATCACACTGTTTTTTTGCAGGGCTTAAATTCACTGCTTTATTCATCCATTTGGAAACAATGAGCTCTCTGTTGAAATACAGTAGCAATCATAATAAAAATTTTGTAATCTGTCCCATTCAATTTATATGTAATTAAAATTCTGTGTTTAGAAATATTAATGGTTTGACATATTTACTTGTTCATAGGTTACTAGTTTCCCCTATAACTGGTTCCATTTTTATTTTTTATATTTCCTTACAGTCTAATCTTTAATTGTGAGTAATGAGGGATATAAAATAGTGTGCATGTAAAAGCAGAAAACATCTTTATATATTTCAGTTCCCACTGAAAGCAAAATCAAAGTTGTACGTATGTGTTTCACAACTCATCTTCAATGTCTTCTCTTTCTTTGAGAAACAGCCTCTCTGTAGCAAAGTTTTTTACCAGCTTGGAATATACTCTGGCAACAAAAGCTTGAAAGGAGGACTTCTGGACTTCAGTAAATCTTTTGATATGCTATCACTTGGGAACTCATGTAGATGGAATAAAATGAGAACCAGATAGAGAAATGCAACGTGACTGAAGAGCTTCTTCGAGAGCAGATGATGAGATATATGAGAGGGAACTTACTAAATTGGAGGAGATTTGTGTTGGAGTGGTTCAAAGAAGTAATAAAATAGTATGGTGATGAAATCGCCTGGAAAAAAAAAGGCAAGTTGGAAGGCATTATTAGGATAGTACACATGCAAAGTAGAATTATTTTGTTTAATACCACTAGTTATTAATACATATTCAAGGTTAATAGGAAGCTTTTCAATGGTAAAACAGTCACATAAACTGGAGATTCTCATCATTTGATGATGAGTCAATTATCTGAATGTATATTTATGCATCCCAGATTACTGGGAGCCATGATTGTGCCAAGAGCATGAACAAGCCTGCTGTGACCTTACTGTGTGTCAGACAATCTGTTTTGAGTAGGTGTATGGAACAGAAACTATTGGTGTTCAAAGCACCATTAATTTCTTACCTGAAATATCATGTGCAATTCTGGAAAAATTAATCTAGACTAGAGTGGAGAGGAGTTGTGGTATCTAACAGTAGTTGTAGAAATACTAGCAGCTAACATGGAATGGTACATCCAGAAAGTGCTGATGTCCACAGAGCACAGCAGAGCTGTGCAGCCTCACCAGCTCAGTCCTGGAAGTTGTACAGTGCCCTAACACAGCATTGCACTCATCCTAATCAGCTCAGGCTTTCTGGCAGAAACTCTAAAGATCTATTGAGGTTAAGGTCAATGTTGGTACATGAGCAAATAAGTATTAAACTGTAGGTAAATAATTTTAGGTTGGAAATAAGACTGTTTCTAGCCATGAGAAATGACATCTGAAGTTCTGAGGAACAATCTCACCACCAGGAGCTGAGAGATTGAGCACTGTATGGGGTTTAAAGATTAATTTGACATATTTAAGGAAAAGACTGCATTTAATTTTACAGCAGTGTAGGGGATTGAATCAAAGGCTGAAGGTCCTTTCCCACTCATCTTTTAGTGAATCTTATTTGTTATTTCCTGGGTACTGATGTTATATGTTCTGTTAGGTTGAGTGGAAAAAAAAAAGTGAGTTATTTATAATTTTTAGTTAAACCATCCCCAAATTTTCCTTCTCTTTATGCACATCATAGCATCCACATGGTGGGACTATTGACACAAGCTGCCTAAGTAAATATGCCATAATACTCCCTTCTTGCACATCTCATTGGTATTTCCTTTCAATATAATGATAAAGCACAGCCTGATCTTTTCTACTGTCTTCCACTGGGCATCAAGGAAATACTTTTTTTTTTTTCCTATTGATGAATTTACACTTCATGTACATTTTTATGGGTAAAACTAGGACCACGCTACATGGAAGGCCTCATACTCCAAAGTTTCTAGTTGATTTTTAGTTCTTAGATAGTATTTGATAGTGTGCAATACTCAAAGCCAGTCACAGGATATGCTTCTGACCACATTCAACAGATGTAAATGTCACTCTTTAGCTTACTCTTTAAATTTTAGTGAAAAGTCAAGATGTTGTTAAGTAGCATGTTAAATAGCTGTATTTGTTTAAAAAAATAACTTCTGGTAGATTCATGTGGTGAAGTTCAGCGTTCTTGTGTGGAGATGACCCAAAGATTTCCCACTTCTTTATTTGCTCTAGAAGGAATTCTCTTACTCCAAAACCAGCCACTTCCTTGTACTATAGAGAACAATATTTGCAATTCTAGTGTCTGGACAGAGGGATCAGTAAGCAAAAGTATTTTGGCAGACATCATCTCTTCTCTGCTGTTCCTCAAAGACATTCAGCTCAGGTCAATGTTTTACCTGAAGAGGGTTAAATGAAAAGAACTATTCTGTGTTGTATTAATATTGATGAATGGCTTGGTGTTGTGTTAAGCAGACACTCCTTGGGCAACACATCTTTGTTTCAGTTGCTTTCTGTTGTAGTTTTGGTTAACATTGCTTATCTGCTGGTGCAGTGCTCTCTCACCTTTCAGAACTGCATCTGTTGTGCCTATTAAACATCCCTTGATACAGTTTTGTGTGTCATAAAGGCCCTTGGAACTGAATTTGATGTACTTGAGAATAATCTTGATTCATTCAACCCCCTTGTGTGCAATTTGAGGAAACAATGGTATCTGTTAAAAATTTGGAGGAGAAAAGCTGTGGATTTACAGTCCCTGGGAGAAGGTTGTAAACTCTTACTGGGGTGTTTATAAAAGGACATTATCACATTTGAAAAGCAGAGGCAGTGGAAAACAACCTTCAGAGCTGTAACCTTCAGGGGTGCTTTTTCTCCTTGAGGAGACCAGCTTTCTGTAACCCATTTTTTTGTTTTTGTTTTATAAAAGAAACAGCTTTTTATTTGTTGTTTCATATTTTTTAAATTATCATTTCAGATATGGTGGTGGTGCTGTAGAACAGACACTAATAGCTTTGCAAATAATAACCCTAAACCTGCACTGATTTGCATCCACTGATATCTAGTTTTTGATGGAGAGAACTAAAAAGGCTTTTAACATCATATGAATACTTTATGGTTTTAGGCTAAGATAGTCCAATGTCTGTGAGCTTCAGCCAAGTGTGTTGTGACTGAAAGACAGCATAATTGCATTGCATAGCTTGTTTTAAGAGAAATTAATTAGCAATCTCAAGCTAGTTTTTGCTGGTCTTGTTTGCAGACTCAAAGAAAAAAGTGAAATCATCATAATTCCTACTACTTTTTGATGATATTAGAAGAGAAACTAAACAGGAATGAGACATGATGACAGAGCCATCCAGTGATGTGGACTGTTCAATCTGCAACATCTGGTATGGTAATAAGGCTCAAATCAAGTAGGAGAGGGGGTAGTTGTAGCATTTCCCTGATCTAGCAAGCTGGGATATACTATCTGTATTGTAGAGGGAACTACCATTAATAATAATATTCAGATAATACAGGATCATATGAAGGAAAGTAATGTCAGTCATCCTGTGTATCTACCTGTTTCTGAGTATTAGTGGCCTTTACTCTGCATTTTACCTGGATACCTTAAACACCCACTTTTAAGAGTTCATCTCATCACTGTTAGGAAGTATTTCTTTCCCCAAAAATATTAGAAAGCTATTTGACAGGTTATCTCTTAAGGTAAGGTGGACCATAGTCAAGTGTAATCGCAATTCCTCCCTGTTATAATACTAAGAAAGAGAGGAAAATATTTTGTCACTTCAAAACTGTTAGCAACTTGTATAGCTGCCTGTAATTCCAGCTTAGAAATCAAAAAGCATTCTGTGAAAAATTGATAAATAATGAAATCCCTTAACTGTGCTATAAAATGGTTGTAAATAATCTGAGATATCTGTAGAATTAACTGAACAATAAAGAATACAAATATTTGCCATTAAAAAGTTAACCTTCATTTTGGTTACCATTATACAGACAAATAGTAAGGGGTATTTGCCCAGATAGATAACTCTCTGCATGATATGGCATCACTGGTGCTCTCTAAGCCACTTTCCATCATTTATCAGCAGTCCTGGATAAATGGGGAGGTCCCAGTTGACTGGAAGTTAGCAAATGTGACACCCACCTACAAGAAGGGCTGGAAGGAGGCTCTGGGGAACTATGGGCCTGTCAGTCTGACCTCGGTGCCAAGGAAAGTTATGGAGCAGCTAATCTTGAGTGCCATCAGGTAGCACATCCAGGACAAGCAGTTGATCAGGGCCAGTCAGCATGGGTTTACAAAAGGCGGGTCCTGCTTGACTAACCCAATCTCCTTCTATGACAAGGTGACCTGCCTAGTGGATGAGTGAGAAGCTGTGGATGTTGTCTACATGGACTTTGGTGAAGCTTTTGACAGTTTCCCACAGCATTCTTCTGAAGAAACTGTCTGCTCATGGCTTGAAAGAGCATGTGCTTTGCTGGATAGGAGATTGGTTGGATGGCCAGGCCCAGAGTGTGGTGGTGAATGGAGTTAAATTCACTTGGCAAGCAGCCACCAGTGAATGGTGTTCCCCAGGGCTCAGTATTGAGGCCAGTTCTCTTTAATAGCTTTATCAGTGATCTGGACAAGGGGATTGAGGGTGCACCCTCAATAAATTTGCAGACAACACAAAGTCAGTCAGGAGTGTCAATCTGCTTTGAAGCTAGGGCGACTTTACAGAGGAAGATCTGGACAGACTAGATTGATGGGCTTAGGCCAGTGATAGGAGGTTTGACAAGGCCAAGTGCTGCATACTGCACTTGGATCACAACTTTCTGCAATGCTACAGCCCTGGGGAAGTGTGACTAGAAAGCTGCCCTGCAGAAATGGTCTAGGTGTATTAGCTGCTAGCTGGCTGAATATGAGCCAACGGTATGCCTGGGTGGCCAACAGTGTCTTGTCTTGTGTCAGAAATATTGTGGCCAGCAGGACCAGGGAAGTGATCTTGCCTCAGCAGTGGTGAAGCTGCACCTCAAATACTGTGTTCAATTTTGGGTCCCTCACTACAAGAAGGACTTCTAGGGGATGGAGCATGTCCAAAGAAGGGCAACAAAGCTGGTGAAGAGCACAAGTCATGATGAGGAGCAGCTGAGGGAACTTGGATTATTTAGCCTGGAGAAAATGAGGCCCGGGAGAGATCTTATCACTATCTACAAATACTTGAAAGGAGGCTGTAGCAAGGTTGGGGGTTGGTCTGTTCTCCCAAGTAACAATCGAGGACAAGAGGAAATGACCTCAAGTTGCACCAGGGCAGGTTTAGTTTGGATAATTTCTTCACAGAAAGGGTTGTAAAGCACTGGAACTGGCTGCTCAGGGAAGTGGTGGAGTCATCATCCCTGAAGGTATTTAAAAAATGTGTAGATGTGGTTAGGGACATGGTTTATTGGTGACCTGGCAGTAATGGATTAATAGTTGGACTTTATGATCTTGAAGGTGTCTTACAACCACAATGATTCTATGGTTAAATTATCTAACTAAATTAGTTAATGTGATAACATAACATGATTCTCATTAATACCTGTCTATCATACTTAGGAAGAATCCTGAGATTTGAAAATTTTATGCATGAGCCAGGAAAGGATTGTACTCACACCAGTAATTAAAATATCTCTTCAGTTCTAATGGTCTAATATTGAAATTCCAGCTGTGTAAAAGGCTTGCACCACTTTCTATGCCTGGCTTGAATGAGCTGACAATTTTTTATGTTCAAAAAATAATAGTCTTTCCCTGAGGAAGACATCAAATATCATTCTTCTGTATGGTTTTCCTCTAGTGTTTCAGTTCTTTATAATATTCAATTCTGTAAAAGTTCATATTGTCTATTAGTTTAATTTGCACCAGAGAAATGGTGATTCTTTTATAAAGCAAAGCCATCCATGTGTAACCAAAGGTATTATATCTTGGAAATACTTGAAGTTAACAAACCATTCTTTACCTGAAATGCAATGTCCTCTCTTGAAAGTGTTGTTATATGTTCATTAGTCGATTCTTATTACAAATATAGTCTAGTTATGATCAAAGAAAATATAAATATTTGAATATCAGTAAATTTCTTGTGATTACTATTATGATTAACCTTTTGATAGAGGATACATTCACCAGTTATTCACTGCTTTCTAATTCTATATGATCCCTCATCATGTCTGTGCATTTCTTTTTACTCACAAATTAAGATACTGTGATATGTTTTTGAAAATGAAACAATTGTGAAATGTCCCATAGAAATGTATTTAAGCTACTTTAGCTAATTCTTTTTTTTCAGTCTTGAAAATTAGGAAATTTAGGGATGTTTTAATATATTTAAGTTTTGATAGAACTCTTGCACATATTGACACTTTGAAATGATTTACTTTCCAAAAATGTATTAACTGCTATTAGTAGATAGTGTTGTTTGGGTGTGTGCACGAGTGTTTCTGACAACTATATGTCATCTTACCAGTACACTTACAGGTACTATACTGACAAATATAAACACATTTCGAGCAAAAAGATCCAATAGATCAAATTTATGCAGTTGCTGTTGTATTGTCAAACCCATGGCACCGTCTGCAGCATAATATAGTGGTAACTCACGTCAGATTCCTACTTTTCACCAATAAAAGTATTTATCTGGATTAAAAGCTCTCTGTAAGTATCAGATTTTATTTGATTTTGTCAATGAACTCAACTGAGAACTTCCCAATTGAAAATATTATACTTCTGTGGTAAGAGGTTTTGAGATACAATGTTGTTGTTCAGCTGGAAGAGATAGCCTACTTCTGGGAAGCCATGGGCAATATTAAAACAGGTCAAACAGTGTGGAAATCTAATATAATTTCTCTACTGCCACTATAGCGATATAGCTTAGGTCACTGCAGTTGCTGCTCTGAGGTCAGGACTGGCCTTGCCTTTTCTGTACGCACACAAAGCTGGCTCAGGACAATATGTATCCTCTCCTTTATTTATCTGTGGCATCTTCTGTAGCAACGAGTCTGTAATATTTACCATAATACATTTTTATCAACTCAGAGATTTTCAAACTATAAGAATCTGTAGACCAAGACATGTTTTTATGTTTATGAAAGCTACTTAAAATAAAAGTAGCTTTTGTAATCCTCATGTCTTATCTAGTAGAAGCTGTATCTTACTTTTAGGAGGATGTTACTGATTTTCAGATAAGTGTAACAAAGATATGAGAAACACATTAATTTTCTTTCTGGATTAGCATGAGTAATTCCATATGTGCTGCATTTGTGCAATAGCTGTGTAAGGCACAGTCTTCCAGAGAATATTGATCAGTGAATACTAGAAATGCCAGAGTGAACGGGAGTGATAACAGTGAACATGAGTTCTAATAAATATCATACTTATTTGACCACTAAAGAATTGTCATTTGCAGAAGCTGAATTTAATAGCAGAATGTATCTGTCTTTTTAGACAGAAACATCAACATTTTTGTCTGATATTTTGTGTGATATAGAGAGGCTCTTTATTAAAGAAAAATGTATTATCATGTATTCGAGTATCTTTCTTGAGAGTAACAGCTGAAGTTTGGCATATGTATGTATTCTTGAAACATGATCATACAAAGTAAGCATCTCTTCTGGCATACCTGCAAGACTTCAAGGCGCCACAAGTAACTCCAGCTTTCAGTAAACAGAATCCTCCATTCTAAGCATGTCTCAAAGAAGAATCAGTTTAGTTATAAAGATGTCTGAATCTCAACACAAGTGTACTGTAAAAATGGTTACCCCAGGTAACCAGTCAACAACAGCCTAAGTTGGTTTATATGTTTATAAATATATCTATTATTTTCAGTATATAAAATAAATTGCTTTTTTTTGGTATATCTTCTCAGCCAGGCCACACTCTCTAGCTGTATTTATTTGAGATGGACTCAAAGCAGGACATCGACCTGGACACCTGGCCTACAGTGATGGTCAGGATCTGAATAATGTAAATGTTTTTCAGCTTAGTTATAAAGCAAACCGAGGAAAAGTCCTGGTTCTGAGCTCACTATATTTTTGAGATACTTGAAAATTAAAAAGGTTTATATCGTGCCTCTAACTTATGGTTCCTGAGGGTGGGGGGGTATTTATTTATTTATTTATTTTGGTAGTCTCCTTTTAATTAAAGATCTGGATCTTTCACAAAAGTGATATGTATCCCTACTACATGAGTGACTTTCTTTAATAAGACTGATCTGGAAATACATATCCTGATCTCTTCCCCTATCCCCTAAACTGTGGTATTTGCCACATTTAAATTAGAGTATGATTAAACAGCTATATTCAAACAGCTGAAAATACAAACATGAGTAGATACTTCATGGTGGAAAACAATCAAAATGCCCCGATGTGCTTTAATCTATAGCTTTTTTTTTAATATCAAAAGCTGAACTAATTGTAACCTGGGTTTATTTGCATTCCATGTATATATATATATATGAGATAAGTATTGGTATGTGGCTTGACTGGAATAATGTCTCTACTGACATTATGGTAAAAGGATATGGTTTTCCTCAGCTGCTCGCTTTATCATCTGTTTAACATCTGTTTGAAGGTACAATCAGGAAGGATATTTAACAATGTGACCAATACAAGTACACTGGGTCATAGATACCACAGTGTCTCTGTGCTGATAGGCCTTTCTTATTTCACTTCATTGATGAAGTGACCATTCTTGCATCTGAGTGCAGCTGTCATTGTCAGGGCCTTTTCCGACAGAAATTGTGTACATTGTAAAGCACAGCTTCTATATTTTTGACCTTTAAGAATGTATAGATCAGTAAAGGAATAGAAGTGAACTAGAACTGGAATCTCCCTTCTCCTTGGGAATAATAAGGTTCTATTCACAATCTCCAAAACTCTTCTAGTTTTCATAACCCTGAGAAAATATAGGGTATTTCTTCCTTACCACTGGATTCCTTGATATACATCTTACTATACCTTATGGCATACCTTGACTCCTGTGGGATATTCTGGTTCAGATTGAACTTTAGTCCTCTTAGCTGTCCATAGTCATTGTCTTTTCTACCTCATTTTTAGTCTGTTCCAGTGCGAAGTATCAAATATTCTGACTGGTGATTGGTTATTCTAAATGTTTTGGGTTTTTTCTTTTTTTTTTTTTTTTTATTCATTTATTTTAGCACCACTATGTTATGTCTCTCCCGGGAACACCTGATGCCACAGGCACAATACTTTGCATGGGAATTAGTCTATACTGTTATGTATGAATTTCTGTAGTGTGTTTCTTACCTCAGGATCTGAGCACCTCCCAGCATTATGTTAAGTAACCACATTTGTCACAGATTATTTGCTTCCTTATCCTCTCTTTGACTTGCAGTGGAATATTTTCCTTTGATATGGTTTTCTGTTATTTTTTAAAATGTGAGATATTTAGTTATACTACAGGGAGGGAGATAAAAGAATTGTGTTTTGCACTTTCAACAGAAGTGTTGAGTTTTTGATTCCTGGGGATATTCATCCCAAAGTCAATTCCCAAATAAATAGGAGTTTCCCAGCTTTCACAAGGGCAGAGCTCTGAATTTCTTAGTAAAAATCTAATAATTACTGCTACTGGTGATATAGTAGAACAACTTCTGACTACTCAGAGACTGCTTTTAACCACTAAATTCACAGTATTTAACTGAAGAAAATAAAAATTTTAACTTGCTATCTAGTGATGTGTCTAAAACAGTTTCCTGCAATGTCAAACCTAATTTGTGTTCTAGATAATGTAGTCAACAATATTGCTCAGAAAAAGGGGTAAGTTTTATTTCTTGACAGATCCTTTACTTTTCTTGACACCTCTAGTAAATTTAGTAGTGGTTATCTTTTGTAAAAGCAATTATATGTGCAGGTTATGGCTTATTTTCTTTTGTGTTACTTCCATTTGTACTGTGTTGGCTTCATCACTGTTACATATTTATGTGCAGTGGTACTGTCAAAAGTGACATACTTGAAATGTGAAACACCTATAATGAAAATAGAGATCAATGCTAGAAACTAGATTTTATTTTTTTTTTTCCACAAACAAGATACATTATTTGTTTTACAGATTTTTGAGGTAAACTATTAGGGGAGAACTGTTCATTCTCTCAGTGAAACGAGTCAGAATTGGCTTTGCAGATGTTATCTGACAAGGACTGTTGATGGTATCATCTCTCTCCATCCTCTGAATAGAGAACACTGAGTCTCTTCCTACTCAGAAAGGCTTATTACTGTTAGATTGGCTTTTAAACTGAGCTAATACAGGTCACAAAGTGTAGTAAATTGACAACTGCTCTAACTGATGAAAAAAATAATTGCAGTGTGAGGCAAGAGAAGTTCTAAACTAATTTTTCCTTAGCAGAAAATAGGTATTATCAAATACAGAGAACGTTATGTCAAAGTAACCTTGAATTTTTGCCTTGAAGCCAAAAACAGCTGGAATTTTCGGTCATGGTAATATCTGCATCTGAGAAGTTACATAATGGAACTCCAACATCTAAATAAGTTTCTTGCTACCCAATTGAAAGGTGGTATTTTTTCAGGAAGAAAACCTATGTACCTAGGGCTTTGGCTTTCTTTCACACCCTTCAGAATGGTGTCCTTGAGACCTTTTAATGCTTTGATGTGGGCCATACCAGTAAGGTTGTGTATCTGAAATTGGCATGTAATGTTTCACTTTAGGAACTCAAAATTGTCACATTAATTTCAGAAGAGCTAACATTTAGATCTTGTCATTAATTATGATTACAGTCAGCAAATTAAAAAAAAAAATCAGGTAATTTTGAATATTTCTCTCAAATTCTCATGTGCAGTCAAGAAAATATGTCAATTACTAATTGGACAAAATATAGAAGTTATAGTAAGAAATATGAGGAGGTAGTGAATTCATTCATACTGCTTCATGTTGCTTTACGTTATGAAGATCAGAGAATGTTGGTTGGAAAGTAAATGTGGATAGGGTCAGAAAGGGTTAAACAAATATACAACAAGTAGAAGGCCTAATATAATCTGAGGAGCAAACTTCCTTGATTTCTTTCATCTCTGTGATTTTTCAGTGATCCAGTATGACTTGTAAATGGGTAGACGATTGTGAGGCAGCAAAATGTTATTACATATTCCTTGCCAATTCTAGCAATAATGCCTTTTAAAATGCCTGCAGATCATTTTATCACAAACTTCAGCATAATTTCCTTTCTACAAGACATACCATTTTGTTCTAGCAGAAGGAATATTTAAAAAAACTGAGGTAAATATCTGATGCAGCTTAAGGATACACCCTAAAGCAGATCATAATATTTGCATAAGAAATGACTGACTTATCACATAAATTTTCCTGTGTAATTTGCTAGCTTGCCTTCAAGGGGCATGTAAACCTGAAAGAGAGAGGAGTCAAATGTAAAAGAATTATTTCTGCTTCAAAAAAGGAATCTCATCTGAGGTGTTAGTATGTTGTATCCTGATAGGAAAGAGTTTGTTTCTCTGAGAAACATGGAAAATTTTTTAAGCAACTTGCGTGACTTCTTAATTCATCTATTAAAGGTGTATTCCCTGTATTTTATGCTACAAAAGCATGGTACCTTAATATGTCCTTATGCTTCTTAGAAATTGAATTGCAGCATCAAGGATATTAAAAATTGCAGAAGTATTTCTATATAGTTGAATTGCTAGGAACTGGTAATGGTTTGTCAGAATACTATATCCCATTTTAATGTACTGTAACAAAGAAGCTATTTTTAAAAGGAGGAAGAACTGATATACATGAGATAAAAATGCGAACTAACAACACAGTCATCCAAATCATGCAAGGTGCATACAGTAAAATGGGGGCGGGGGGGGGTGGGGGTGGAATGATGACTGGATGACATTGAGCATGCACTTAAAAAGATTACTTGGTGCCAGAAATACAATCCTGAATTAATAGCAGCAAGGAAAGAAAAGGGATGGGCTGGTAGAGCATGATACCAGATATCACTGCTTTAAATATTTATTTTTATAAACACTGCTGGTTGGTGGACAAGAAAATTGGAAACTGTCTTTCCACTCAGTATATTTTATTAACGGCACAGATTCTTGGAGAGGAACATAGCTGTATGCCACTGGTGAATTGTGAACATGATGGCCCTCCTACTTTTGACAGTCAAGGGTTTTTGTATGTGTAAGCCACTGTCCATTTGAAATCAGTAAAAAAAGGACATCAAGGTCAAGGGCTAGCAGATCAGATTCTTACTCAGTGATCATCAGACATTTTTATCACTGATTCTCACTTCTCTTGGTCAATAAACTGCACATAGCACTATCTGACATATGCCTCTTTGCTGGGGTCAAGTGTCTTCCCCGTGTCGTCAAGTTCATGATGCGAATGGCTCAGAGATGTTTTCTGGAGAAAGGTAGTGATCAGCTAGGATGTAATTTACCGAACCTTGAGGTTACAAGACACTAAGAAGGTCTTCTTTAGGAATTAATTTTTAAATTGATACTTGTTAAATTCAATGGAGCAAAACCAAGCTGCCTCACTGATCCATTTCCCTGTGCAGTGTGTGTGATCTTCCCATTTATCCAAATCATTGAAAGCCAGGAAGGTGCTATTTCTGTAGGATTGCCTGTAGTCATACTCTGGAGAAAACTTAATGCAACTGTCAGCATTTATCTCGTGGCTATAATCTATCTGCAAGATGTAGACTGTGTTTTCCACTTATTTGGCATTTGTGCAGAACTCCAGCATGAATGTTTAGATTCCATGTATCACTCAGAATGCTCCCAGTGACCTCAGTGGAGTCAGTGGGTTTACCTCAACAGCACAGAAGGGAAAAGGTAGCTTTTGAAGTACCTTTAAAATAGTGTTGTCATTGTGACTTATTAAATTCTAACTGTACAATTGTTGGTACTTGTAATAATCTTAATGAAGAGAGGTTCTGTTGAATAACTGCAAAGTCAATCTGGACAGGCTTTTGAGAACCATGCTCTGTTGGTCTCTGCTGGAAGCTGTATTTTGCACATCTTACAATAGCAGCATTTTCTGTCAATGCCAGACCTGTTGTAGTCAGTCATCACTCATGGAAACATAAACTCTTTGTAATGCCAAGTGGTAGAAATACAATGACACCAACTCTTTGCAATGCATGAAACGTGCATATCCTAAACACATGGAAATATCTGTGGCTACAGATGGCCACCTTCAGCTCCCTTTATATTTGATCAGTGTGTCAGAATGTGTTTCACTAGACTGTAATGCTCTAAGATGGTACAATATAATATTCTTTCTACCATTAGGTTGGCCATGAAATCTCTGTGCTACCAGTATATTATAAGGCACAATGACCTACCAAAGGCCTAAGACTAGACTCCACCTTACTAAACAATATAAAATTGAGCAGTATCATTGCCAAAATAAGTGTAAGGGAATCAGGTGAAGGTGAAGAAATAATGCCCTAATTTAACAGTCATAATTACATAAGTCACAAATTCAGATTTTGGACATGTTTAGGTGAAATAATAGTGCAGCATTACAGGTAGCAGTTAACATGTCAGTCATGTGCTCTTGTGATTAAGAGCAATATCTGCAAAATCTGAAACAGCAGTATTCTTCATATTAAGGTTGAGAATATGGTGTGAACGCAGCTGAAACCGACTCACTCTGAACCAGAAGCATTGTTGTTCTGGGCAGAATATGCAAGCAGAGTACAAAGTCAGCATTGAAAAGATCACACTGCTGCCACTGCAGTTTATGCTTTATAGTACCAAAACAGAGCTTACAACTGGCTCTTACATAATCTTACATAACATCACACTTTATATTTCCTGACTTTTTTCATCTGTGTCTACCTTTGTTTTACAACCTGGTTCCAAATTTCTGTGACTCTTTGAGGAAATCTGGAAAGAAGCTTTTTTTCAGTTCTATTAATAATCTTTGCAGACTAGTCAATGCATTATGCACACTCTTGCACATCTTTTTATTAAATCTTTTTCTCTGGTAAAATATTTGTATCTTCAGTTAAAAATGTCTAACCAAGTTATTTTTTTAATTTCAGTAGTTGTTTTCTTTTGGAAACATCTATTTAGTTAAATGTAGTTACATTTTTCTTTTTTGGTATCAACATTCTTCACAGATTATTAAGAGTGAATCCTTTCCTAGGTAGATACTCACTAATCTACTGATACTCATTAGTGCAGAAGTATGCGCCTTTCTACTAAAAATTAAGCCAGAAAAACTTTTTTGCTTACTCCCACTGGAAAAATGAATTGATTAATTGAAATGTGCTTAGCAGAACATCTGCCCCTAACAACTGGGCTGCAAAGGGATGCCATCTTCATGCAGAGAGTACAGCTGGGTATGCTAATGCCATCTACTCTACTTGCCAATAACATTTTTTGTAATCTAACCATTTTTTCTTGGGTTTTGTGTAATTACAGTATAGTCACTATTCTACCTGCACAGTTCAAGAGATCCTTGTTATACCTGAAAATTGTTGAAAACCAGCTACTTTTCTCCTCCAAACCTGCACTTTCCACACAGGTGAAGCCACTTTATAAACTGGTGTATTATACTGAAAGTACATGCTTTTCTGATCAAGATCTCTTAGAAAACTGCAGAATTAATGAAAACAGTTGAAAAATGCTCTAGAATAAGGCTCCCTTTTACATACTCTAAACTGATTCAAAGGAATCCTGTGTCATTTTTGCATATATGTGATTTATAATCTCTTTTCAATTTCTAAGTATTTGTATCAGAGTGTTTGTATGCTGTGATCATTTTTGGAACCTGGATAAAATGAATTTGTCTGCCAAAGTTACTCTTTTAGCTTCATTATTAACTATATTCTCTTGAAATTAGTCAAAGCTTCCCATTAGTGTCATCATAGGATATTCTCTGATGACATATCCTTACCCAGTATGGTGAAGTCAGTATCTAATGAACATGCCTCTCTGTACTTTGAGTTAAATTTAGCCCTGTGAGCATTTCAGTGGCAATGCAGGAACTTCTGGGCATATGGACACAGTCAGCAGTATACCCAGGGATGTAGCCTTGTGGGAGGACATTGCATAGAAAGGTTACTCAGATGCAATTCCTTGACAATTTTCTCCCCAAACTTGCTGAGCCATGAGCAGGGGCAAGGAGAGTTGTGGGTCATAGGGTAAATGGTGTTTTGACTCAGCTCTCTGCTGCCTTGGAGATGTGAGGCTGTTTGAGAAAGCATCCTCACTATTTCCTCTTGAGCAGGATTATGGTTGGCCAGAATCAGTTTCTCAGATGCAGATGACCAGGCTGCTAGTAATACAAGACTTGAAACCTATTGCTCTGTTACATAAGCAATGCAGATACATAAAACAGTAGTGTGACAGTGCAGCCTTTATGCTTTTAAACACCCTACAATGCAAAAGGATCTAATCCTTGTCAGTGTCTTACCATTATATAGGTAGACTCCATAGCTTTTGTTGAATTATAATATTTCATAGTTTTTTTCTGAATATCATACACACCTATGGCACATTAATTCTGAATTTGATTGATAATCACTGTTTGCTGTGCTGACTTTCGTTAAAATATTATTTTCTAACATCTTCACGAAGAGCAACATCACATTATTGTGATGATCCAGAGGAAGAGTCAAGCCATATATATTAGTACACTGTATACTGTCATTTATCCATACAAACATAGTCATTAAAGGACTCTACTACAGAAGAATTTCATTTTCACTTTAAATAGCTTCACAAACTTTGACAGTAATTTCTTCTTCACATAAGACAGGATGTGCAGAGGTGGACCTTTGCTCATGTCTGGTATTACTCAGTGCAAGAGCATGCAATTTTCTTGTCAATGTGACTACTAGGAAGGGTTAGTGGGGCTGTGAATGCAATCACAGAGAAGGTTAGCATTCTACAATTTCACTAGAAATCCCACTAGTTATTTCCTCCTATTGTTTGGGGTTTTTTTCACACATGACTTTAAAAGGAGTAAGCACAAACTATTGCTGTCTAACAAAAGCTTCTTTTGAGAACTCTCAAATGTTACGTGTAGCTCGCAATAGCCCATGCTTGTTGTAATCTATGATTAACACTATGTGTCATGTAAGATCTGTGTCCCATTTTACAACACTCTCTGATTTCATATGCTATGTTTTAAGATTACACTGAAACCAAAAATCTGATTAATATAATTTACTAGATTTCTAAAATAGATGGAGGGGTGACAACAGACAGCGAGTCCACATATTTGCTCTGTGAAATCCTGAGATTAAAATATATTGGTTCAAATATGCACAAAGTAATCCACAGAAATCCTGTGGTGGTGGACAAATTACAGTCGAAACAGTCAAAACAAAAATCCTTGCATTGGCATGTCAGAAATGTGATTTGCTGTAGTTCTTGTTAAATTTACAATCAGGCTATTGAATATGGGGAGGAAGCTACAAGCAAATCACATTAGAGTTATTATTTGGGATAGAAAGCCCATTCAGTCATGAGTTTATTACACGAAAGACTAATTTAGAGCTACACTAATATTGAAATTTCTGAAATATTAATATACATTCACCCCAGTCAAGAAAAAAGGGTGTTTTCATAGAGGACTTTTTAATAGCACAACACTGAGCATAGTAAACTGTTTCTTTGAACCACCTGCAGCAAAAAGGCTTTGAAAAGTCATAACATTTTTCCATGTAACCCACAATGAAGATCAGAGTCAGTATTCAATCTTCATGACATCAGAACTACTATTTGGGATAGAAAGCCAATTCAGTCACAAGTTTATTACACTAAAGACTAATTTAGAGATACATTTTTTTTTCTTTGACTGGGGTGACTGTATATTGATTAATGTTTCAGAAATTTCAATATTTTATAAAAAGACTAAAAACACTAGAAGTGCTTTTTAAAGAAATGTCACTAGACTTGGCAGTTCAAATTACAGATGTAATTATGAGCAGTTGCTCATAAATATGCATGATCTCTGTAGTTCTACCTCCAGCCCTCAGGTGCATCAGTGAAACATTTAATCCATAGAACAAGTATGTTAAACATTTGTATCTTTACTACAGTTTTTAATATTTGTGATGACCATATTACAGCAGAATGGCTTAAAAGCTGCCTTGGTGCTGAGGGCATTTCTGGCTTCTATGCCTAATCAATTTTGCTGCTCTGTTTTGGTCTGGAAAGAGCAAATAGTTACTGTATATAGTATACTCTTAAAAAATCCTGCATGTTATATGCTGCTGGGATGTGTGAATCCACACTTTCCAGTGCTAATAGCTATTTGTTTATTTTTAATTTCCTGGTGCACGAAGTGCAACTCCCATTCTTGTATAATTCAGACTGTACTTCTGCCTTCTTATTCTGGCCTGCAGTCGTCCAGATTTCTAACCTTCTGGTCTTGCATTGAATGAAAACTCAAGGGGAAATATTTCAAAAGTGCCAATGTAGCTAGACGACTCTGCCATTCTTACTTCTGAATTTTTCTTTTCCTTGGATTTAAAACTTGCTAGCTGGAAAAATAAGAGGATGCTGCATTATTGAAAAAAAATAGATTTCTTTTCTGTACAAGAGTCTTCCATTTTTAATTGATGTCCAGGTTAAGACTCGTCTTGTATTCCTACAGAATATGGCCCAGTCACTTTCTTTTTCAGTTAATCTGCTTTTCCATTAGCTCCCAAGAGTAAAACAGTAACATGCTAATATTCTTTAGACTTCACAGCTAAATATGGCTATTTCTCCAGGCTCATGCTTTACTATTCATCTGATAGCTGCTTTAAGGTTTACGAGAAAAAGTAAAATCTTCCGTAGGGATAATCTCAAAGATGGCGAGCAGCTTTTGCCAAATGGTTCACAGCAGCCCTGCAATTATCTTATTGCTTTATTTCTCAGAAGGGAAACATTCTTTTCGCAGGCTTTTGCTGTGAAAATTGTGAAACTTCAGAAAAAAATAACTTCTACTTTAAAGGTCTGATTTAACATGAAAATTATATGCATTGTAAATGTTTTCTTGGTAATTTACTTGTCATAAATGTCTATTGTACTGAAAAACTCTACAGGGAATTGGATGTATTTATTCAGCATGTACTTAGGAATTTGTAAAAAGACATGATGACAATAAAAATAGAAATATTATGACTATCTGCAAACCCCCAGATGCAAAGATTGGTTTCAGCTCAAACATAGCTTTCCCAAGTCTGAGTTTAAACCAGGCTTCCTAGCAGGCTCTGTGTACATGCTATTGTATTTTCATAATGAGGAGAGCTCCAAACCAAATAAATATAAATATATAAATATTGTGTGGTATTGACAGAAGATATCTAGAGCTGGTGCACATAAAATAATGCAACATATAACCCAGAAGGTTCAAAATACTGTTGCATTTGTGCCAGAATTATTCTGAGCACAAATCTAAGTTTTGTTGATGAAAAAGTAGTCCAAAAAGAGTTGCTATGACCCAAGTTCTGCTCCAAATCAAAGCCTGCAGTCAGCCAGAGGTCCTTGGAAAGCCCTTCCCAGCCTTTGCAGGAAATGTGTCCAAGGGGCAATGGCTGTAGTGGAAAGCCTGAAATAACTTTATTTTCACATTATTGCCAAAGTGATCCTGAATCCAGACCTCAGCTGCTCTCATCAGTCAGTATTTGCAGTCGCTCAAGGGAAGCGTAGCAGGCTTTGAAGTGGGAGAGAGTCCTTCCAAGCACTAACAGGACTGAGATGTAAATATTTTAATTCATATTGGTGAAAACTCTTCCAATGGATGTCTTTTGCAGCAGTCTGTATTTCAAAGACTTGATTTTTCATTTTAAAATGACTAGCTTTTTGATTTTGTTTTAAGTGCTGTTGCTCATAACTGTATTGCTGTGGGGTCAGGGGGGTGTGTGTTCAGAAATTATATTGCTATCATTTTATTAGAATTCTGTGGGAATTTTGCAGAAAAAAATATTACTGATACTCAGTATACTAAAAGTATTTTTTTTTTCCTTCAGAAAGCAGTCTACTTGGAAGACTTCTTTAAGAATTTTTTTCTAATTCATAAAAATGTATTTCTGTACAGAATGTACTAAGAGGTTTAAGTTTAAAAATAAATTTTCAGTTAGGAAGTTTTTTGAGATTTTTATCTATTCAGGCTTTTGGGAATTAGGGATTTCCTCTTTCAATGTGAAAACATCTAAGGATGTTGCCCTTTGGGCCTTATTTTTGGACAGAAGGAGAATTTAGTTAGAAACCAATCATTTGAGATGTTTCTTCCCCACAAATTTTATGCTACCCAAACAGTGGAAGAAAGCTGTTACCATCAAAACTGTAGCAACGAGCGAATTATGATATGACCAGAGTTGTTCAAAAAATCCTTGACATAAAAAAGTCCCTCCAGGTATTGCTGGTGTATCAGAGCTGTCACATCAACTCTGGTGGGTATTTCTTATGCTCAACAGGTGACACTAGTTTCTGCTTTAATATGCACAGTGGTGCTGGTGAACTTTTGGAAAAATTTGGTATAGCACATGGCAGCTTCTGCAGTCAGGAGAGACCGATTCTGCCCAGCTGGGTGGTGGAGCTGGATTTAGTGGCAGGCTTGGGCTGCCTGAGGGAGCTCCGTGGGTGGCTACTGAGCTCAGGCTCTCCCAGAAGCTGTCCCACCTGTTGTCAGGACAGGTGAAAGGCTCGAGCTGCACCAGGGGGCTCTGCTGAGGCTGTCATGGTGAACTGGGGATCCTTCAGTGCCAGGAGAGCCCCCCAGAGAGAAAAGGACTAGCTGAACATCTTCCTGGCACAGGAGTTATGCTCTGCCCCAGACCTGAATTTTGCTTCCTAGAGGTAAGGAAAAATATGAGTTATTTTATCTTCAGCCTTGGGGCCGCAGCACTTGCTGAGAAGAGCAGAGCCAGCTGCTGGGTGGATCTGAGCTGTGCAGTTTTCCTGCGCTTCGGCATCACTGCTGGTGGGTTTATTGGATTTACACTGCACTGTGGTCTGAGTAAAAGCAGTAAAATCAACAGACTTGCACCTGTCCATGATGATGGGATCATACCTGGGGGGGGTTATGTTACAGTAGGAGGGAAGGCCCAGCTGTACTCTGTTATTAACAGATTTGCCATAAAAATCTTGAGCGCGTGTGATGATACAGGACAATTTCACTGAAGCTCCTACAGATTTCAACAACTGCTATTTTCCTGTTGATATTAGTGCTGGTGGCACAGAATCAGTCTCTAATTAATTTTACCACTCAGCAGATGAAGCCACTACCTGTCTCCTTTCGGAGTTCAAATGTTGCACTAAAAGCCCTGCAACAGAGGAACAAAAATACTTGCCCCTTTGCACAGCAACAGAGTGACAGTTTTAGCCCCTTTCCATTTGGCAGACATGAAACAACTGAGATGCAAGTGGTCCTGTTCTGTACTCACCTCTGCTGAAACAGGCTTGAGTGAGTATTTAATAAACCATGTAAATGTCACTCTTGCAAAGGCTCTTTCCAGTAAAGAGAAGACGCGTGTGGCAGGCTCATGCCTAAGCCTCACAGAGGAGGCCTCAATTAAATCATATCTCCAGAAGGTGCTGTTCCCTAGATACCAATATGAAAATAATCCATTTCTAAAGATAAATTTTCCCCACACCTCAAAAGTAGAGTACATCAAATGTTTCAAGAAGGAAAAAATAGTAGCTGTAGGGATGTTTCAGAAATTTCAGTGTGTCTAGAGGAAACCTAGGGCTGTTAGCGTATTTTTTACCTTTTTGACAGCGAGTAAATGTTCTGTGGCAGACAAATCTGCAGGAAATAAAGTTTTATGATGTGCTGTAGCCATAGTGGTTATATATCTATACACTACTGGCAGACTATCAAAGGATGCACATTTTCAGTGTTTCTGAATGTGACTTGAAAGCAGCTTGACTTCTGTAATCATAAACACTGACAAGTGTAGTCTGCATACATGGGCTGGATGATGTCTCTTTTCATATTAGCATGGTGGTGTTGCACAACCAGTCTAGATAGATCAAAATGAACTGAGAGGCAAAGGGAATTTTTTATCTTGCCTAAATATTGATTAAAAACCTGTTGGCCTATAAAAGGAAATAGTCAAGCATAACACTGTATCTCCTTCTATTTTCTATCCTGTTAGGTTACTGTTTAAAATAGCAGTCAGTAAGCACTGCTGGCAATGATTTCTTTTCCGTTCTATGCATTTAGCAATCTGGAAACAAATTCTCTTTTAATTTATCCTAGGATAATCCCTAAAGGAGGGGTACTACTGAACATGAAAGCAATGATATCTAATTGCAGGCATATAAATATCTTTCTTCATGTGTGTACATATTTATATTTACAAGAACTCTGATGGATCTATAATACGTGTGCAAGTTTGATTTTGTTTTCTTGCTCTCTCCAGGCCAGTATTGTCATACAAAAATACATAAACCAGATATAAGTATATCCTTCAAAAACACCTCTCTTTTTCAAATACTGTTCCTACCTACTAGAAATGGTGCACGTGTCTTTTAGTTCTGTTCAAAATCGGGAGTAATTCATGATGTCATTACCTTTCTTTATGGAAAAGTAGTATATCCAGGTAGAAATTACTGTTCAAATATGAGTGCATGGTGAAAAATCAAAACTAAGCATACCAACTTAATGAAATCCAATCGTATTTTTGAGCTCTTTTCTTTTACAAAGACAGTATGTTGGTGTACAAATCATAATTGCCACACTTAATAATGTAATTGCAAGCAGGTAAAAAATTTAAACAGTTTGAGTCTACTGTTGTCGTCAAGCCCTTCATTACTAATGTCAAATATCCTTGTTCTGGTTACTACATCCTGGTTTAATGAAAAGTTTTTCTGGCAGCACCATACACAAAAGCTTCTTTCTTTCTGTGACTACAGTGTAGGTTATCGATAAAAGAAGTAAAGCAATACAAAGCTGAAAAATTAATTATGATAGTGAAAACACACTCATATAGAAAGCCCATGTACAGCAAAATGACATTGATAGGGAAAAAACACAAACTAAAGTAGTAAGGGGTAAATGAAAATAAACAACGTAATGGAAACGACCACTTGGTTAAAGATTTGAGAGGAGTCCTTGATTCTGGTATTTTAGTTTCAGGCATTTGGACTTTTACATTTTAGTCTATATCCTTTAATCTGCTCTTAATGAAAAATGTGTTAGGTAATCTTCTATAATACTTAGAATTTAAACAAAGTTTAAAAGGTTAAAGTATATCTCTTTCTGGGTCGCTTTTGTCTAAACGTTCTCAGCTATAGTATACTGCCCATGAATCAAAGAGAATAATTTTGTTAGAAGTAAGGGGAAGACTTGGGGAAATATATGTCTGTTACTTAAAAGGCAGCAAATAATGGATGATATGGAAAATATTGAATGTTTAATGCTCTTTTGCTGCTGACTTACAGAATGCTTTCATGTAACTAGATGTTTAATAGTATTAAAATTAACAAAAAAGGATTAGGAGGGTATTCCAAAAATAAGGAAGGAATAGATCACAGGATAATTTTAGGGAGATTAGAAGTATTAAGGTCAATAAAGAAAAGAAAACTTGCTGCAGAGCTCTCGAGGGACTAGCTGAGACAGTCTTGAGGGACAAAAGAGACAAGAAGAGAAAAGCAGGTCTAATATCTATATTTAAAATTAAGGAACTAATGCTTTGTAGTGTATAGCTCTCATCATCTTACTTGCATATTAAAAAAGATATTAGATCAAAAAATTAAGCAACAACATTGTAAGCATCAGGTGACTTACTAAATTGTAGCAAATTGCTAGCATTATAATAGATAGGATAAGCCTAATCTAATTTGCAAGCAAATGTTTTTAATGGAGGGACACCATACTTGAGAGATATCTTGATATTGCTCCAAATTTATCAAAAATAAACTAAAAAAGCTAATGTAAAGTAAACATGTTGAGCTGTCATCCCCAAATAATGTCTCAAAAATATGTTTTCCTTTTTATCATCATTGTATTGTAGCCCAGATGTCATATACTGGTCAACATGATAAGAAAGTAAGGTGTATTTTGGGAATTTCTTTTCTCATGCTGGCAAGTGGTAATACTCAGAGCTACAGCACCACATCTTAAGTTCAATGCACCACTGACTCCTGGAATACAGAAGAGCTGTCAACTGGTTTTGTGGGTTCATCATCAACTCACTTAGATTTCACTCCAGCTTCCTGGTCAGGGATCTCAGCAGTGTCTGAGGTCCTATGGGCAAAGGAATTGGCTCTCCTAATAGCACCTGATCTAGAGGGTGGGGAAGGGGGATTCTTTTGGGTCTGTGTTTGTGCCAGTGTATTTAAAACACAAGACTTGAGTGTATAAAAACTCAACTTCTTGTCTGTCACTCTGTCAGTTACTGTATCATTAGACAGCACCTCTGTCACACCCTGCCTCCATTACCATTATGGCTTCAGATCTTCACAACAGCAGTGGCAACTGAAATAGTGCAGCTGACTTACAGCCTGATTTAATGTATCTGCGTATACATACATCTTGGAAGTTCAGAGGGTAACATTCCAGGATAATGTTTGTTAGTCTATAAAGGGGCAAACAGGGATGAAATGAGAGCAGTCAGTTCCCAGCATGAGGCTTCAGGCAGGAACATGGTATGTTGCCTCTTGACATCCAAATCAGAGGCCAAATTTAAGATGCAGTCGTGGCATCTGTGACACGTCGCTAGTGGCATGGGCTACAGGCTCCTGTAACAGTGGGAAGGAAAAGCCTGCCTCAGTGAAAAGCTTAATCTCCATAGTGGGTACCTAGGGAAGGTCTTGTTGGGATCATTACGGGAAAATTTCTCTGCCACCAATGCTGAAAACAACTTACTGAAATAAATACATTACTTTTCAGAGAGAAGAATGTAGAGTGCAGCAAGACATTCAGTGTACCAATTTTCAGCATTCTTTCTGCATAATTAGCATGCCATTAGAGAAAATAACTCAAAGGCACCTTTAGAAATATTTTTTTGCTGAGCGCTCTTCAGTATACAAAGCTGATAGTACCATGCCAGTTTTTAAACAGCAACTGCTATTTATGCTGGTGATAAAAAACCTCCTGAAGTGAACTTTTCTTTAAGCTTCTCAGTTTAACTCTCAACTAAACTGTTTTTCACCTGCAGATGCCTAGTAGTAGCTTAGGTAGGAAAGCTGTGTTTAGCCTTTGCTCAAAGTCAATTCAAAATCTACCATGAAAAACTCTGTGCAGTTGAATGCATTAGTATTCCATAGGTGAAGTCAGAATACACTTGTACACTGACCTCTATTTTGAATCAATTTTATATCCTTAAATGATTAGGCCTTGAAATAAATGATTGAATATGCCCTGTGAGAAAGTGTGTGATGAATAAAAAGATGACAGATACTTCGTTTTGTGCTGAGACGTGTAGCAGATTTATCTTGTTTAAAAAAATTACTCGATGAGGTAATAATCTGGATTTTCATTTTCAATTAATAGAGAAATTTGCTAAGACAGGGGTTTCCTGGAAAGTTTAAAGTCTTTTCTGGTATAGTGCTGCATTTTGAGCCTCCTATCTACTCCTTTTATCTGTAGCAAATTGCACATGTACACTGGAGGTGCTCACTGTTAGCAAAAACTTATAACAAATGTTCCCTACTGAAAAGGGACTGCATTGATTTCCCTATGGCCAGCTATTAAATTGTAAAATCATTCTGCTCACTTGACCTGTGATTTGAAAAGAAGACCTAGAAATGGATCTGAAATCCTTAGGAGTGCTATTAGATAACATATATGTGGCAGAAAAGGCAGTAACATCCACTCAAGCCAAGCACTGGTTTTAAGCACATATTTCAGGCCCAAAATACTGTATAATTAATGCATGCAGTAATTTATCTCTTAACTCTGTGGAAAGTAATACCCTTTAACTGAAAATAATACGATCACCTTTTTAAACTTGCTGAGCAGAACCTGAGAAGACCAACATCTCCTGCCTCCTTTTGGACTGGAAAATATTTCCACCTCTTCTCTGTAACAGTCCATATTTTTCCAGACATTCACATGATTAATTATATTGCTGAAAATGTGTGGGCCTTATGCCGTACTTGTGCAGGGGAACTTTAAACCATTCAACCACTTTATGGTACCTGTTTGTTCATGGAGTAGTGTTGGGTAGCTCTCCTATCCCTGGCAATCTGACCTAGTGATGCCAAATTTTCTGCATTTACTTCCCAGGCAGATAGAAATGGTAATTTCTTGGCAAAAATGCAAAAACTTCCATTTTGAAAAGTCTTCTTTAAATAAACTGTTACTTTATAAGCATTAGAAACTTTCTTATGACCTTCTGCAATTAAGAAAACAACCAGAAGTCATGCATATAACCCTTGGATTGCTTTGGGTGTGGGCATTTCCATATTACCTGCTAGGGATTCAGATCAGTGTAGTTCATTAAAGAAAGATTGTTCCCATGGAGGGTGGATCTCCTTGGATTTTTAGCACTATGCAAGCAAAAATGTGGCATTTCCACAAGCGTTCATGACTGGTGTAGCATATGTGTCTGACAAATGGTCTAAGCAGTATTCTTGAATGTAATGTTAAAGCTGCCATCTGTAATTGTCCTTAAAATTCACACAGTTGAGGCTCATCCTCTGTCTCATTCTTTATTAAAGTAGAGATATTGTGCAAAGCACAAATTAATTCATTCCTTATTAGTAATTTTAAAAAGACTTTGTCTTTTACAGGAAAAGCAAATCCAATACTTTATCCACTTAGACTGCTACGATACAGTCTTTCCCATATGCTGATAGATGCTCATTTATCTTGCACTAGTGATAGTCTTTTTAGCTGACCTGTGGTGTGACTTTAGCTGAATAGAATGCAAAACAGGACCTGATAAAGAGCTTTTTTACATCTGAAGGTCATAAATATTGAACAGATTCCCTGTCATGCTTGTAAGAAGAGAATCATGCCTCTTCTGATTTTGCAGTCAGTCTTTGAAAATGAAAGGCCTAGCAATAGTACTGGGGTATATATAGAATACTTCTCCACACTTGTAAGGGAGTACAGACCCACTTCTAAAAATTTAATAATAAATACAAACAGCCTGAGCTTCAAAATGCTACATTAATGCAGCGCTAGAACTGTAATATCAGACACTCAAAAAGCAGAATATTTTAGAAGGTTGGGCTGTTCTAAGTGTAGTGTGGCAAAGCTGCATATCCCACATTACATATGGCACATTTTAATAGTGAGAATGTTTTAAAACTTACATTTAAAAACCATCTTTATTGTTCAATATGTGAAGCTTATTTTAATGAAGAGTGAGAGACAAAGTCAGATTTGAAGGTGATCTGTTCAGTAGTTAGGAATTTTCTAACTCCAGAGTTTCACATCTCCTTTCTTGGCTGTCAGGTTTTTCATTTAAATAAATATTAAGTACACTGGCTGAAATAACCAGTGCTCTTCTCAGAGTTAATCAGTTCAGTATTTAAATAATATCAGAAACTTTGAAGTGTAGGTTTTTGGTTTTCCAAGTGAGGTCTTACATATTTTTTTTTAAATATACTCAGAGACTTTTGAGAGTATCAACTAACTTTGAGATGCTCATCCATAACCTTCCTAGTGAAATTGTACACTGGAAATAGAAATGGCTGAGGGATATTTCACACTTTTTGTTTCAGACTAACAGTGAAAATTCTATATCAAATTGATTTTATGAGAGGCGTAGGAGTGCGTGTTGTTTTGATGTCATACTTTATTTCATGGGTGCTTCAGTATTATCAGTTTGTAATTTGTTATCTGGAGCTGTTAAATATGTGAGGTATTTTCTCTCTGTTTATGTACATATAAAGCATCATCAGTGTGCATTTCTGTTTAATTCTAGAGCCTCATTTTGAAGATGTGTGCATCAAACATTTCATGATCTTTCCATGGTCTTGACAAAAAATAATATGCTATGGTGGTTAACCTTGACAGTGAGTTTAGGAACCTCATGTCAGTTGGAGTCTTCATGCTGGCTGATTCAGTGTGGGTTTACACTCTGGCTACAGCTGAAGGAAACCAGATGGGAGAACATAGATGTGGGAGAGACCTGACTGAGTATAGACATTTCATTTTCATGTATCCACTGTGCTGCCATCAGGCCCAGCCCTCTGGAGACCTCCCTTGAGTCCACAGAGTACAAAGACTGCAGTGGGGAATGGGACACCTCTGCCTCACATCTTACCCTCAGACTCTATGATTTGTGATCTTCTGTAAATCACTTATAACCTTTCTATTGATCTGTAAATATAATTTGTTCTCTTTGAGAGGCTGAATTCAACCTGATTTTAAAGATAGAATCTTTCTTTCTTAGTTACTGTATTATCTGAAGAAGGATATCATGTTTAGGTTTTAATCCTTTAGAAGCAGATACTTCGCTGTTATACCTGAAAAAGTGGAAAACTGGGAACTATTGAATTCCTCTCTGCTTCACCTACTAATGGGTGCTATTTTTTTTAGTTAAAAGGAGATTCTCATTAGCAGAGACATTAATCTATAACTTCTTGTTTCATTTTTTAAAATAGTGCTTAGAGAATGATAAACTATCATGTAACATCTTGATGTCCAAACACAGTTGGTAAAAAGTCTGTAGTCTGACACAGGTTAGGTTTTTTAAAAGAGTTATAAAAAGTCCTTGACTTTTTAAAACATTTCTACATGTTAGAAATTGTAACATTCTTCCCCATTAGAGTGACTTCTTCAGTGATGGCAGTGATTGAAGATAGTCTATTCCAGATAGAAAATAATCCCATTCATATTCTGAATCTAAATAAGATACTGGACTCTTAGGTGTACAGATGTATGTCTTTCCCTAGTCTGCACAGATGAAACAAAGTGACAGTCCATGGTCATGCAAGTTTGCTTGCTATGCTTGTCAGAGCTGTGTCATGCTGTTTGCATCAATACAGTTTGTATTCTTGAATTCTAGGTAGCCACTAGTTTGTGTTGCAATTGAGCAGTCAAATTTAACACTAACCAAAAATATCTCATATCCTAATAAGGATGTGTTATGTCTTGGCATCAGCCAGTTTATCATCTCTCTCTCCTCTCTCAGTTGTTTCCTTCTCAGAATTACCAACAATCTAGGCAAAATGGGACTTTCTCGTTCTTGAAACTTCCAGAAGTAAGCAATGGAAATAAAGCTGAACTGTAAATGTGTTTCTTTTTTTTCCCTGTTGGGACCAAGTACAACAAGATAAACAGGATATAAATTAAGACATATTTTGCTAATCAGTGAGCAACACACTTGGATTTAATTTTCTGCATCAGGCTGTTCTCAGTTAAATTATTCTTTCCTTCCTTGCACACATTGTCAAAAGTCATCTAAGCCTCAGGGAAGTAGAGGGCCACTTTAATTGAAGGCCGTTCATTCTTTATTTTGCTGAACAACACAATACCAACCAAAGCCATGAGAAGTTTTCTGCTCCAGAAATAAAGTGGAGTGTTTGAGGCTCCTGAGACAAAAGGAAAATTGATGCCCTGATGATCTGATTAGTCTTGAAGAGTCATGATGACCTGGTGAGGACTTCAGGGACAGGGCTTTAGGAATGCTACTACTACTCAGCTGGCAAGATCCACAGGCCTTGTCAGGCTTCTAGAGCTGTTTTCCAGACTGATTTAAAACTTGTACCACAGACTGAATGGGTACGTTCACAGAGCCACATCAGATTTTTTGACAGAAATTCCTGGACAGAACTCTGTACAGCAACTTCTTAACCTCTCATGATCTCTGCCCATGACTGACCCCTTGAAGGCATCATCTGCTGCTGGCTTCAGCATGTGAAGGAAGTTGGTCCATTTTGTGTCTGAGTGCCAGCCATGAAAGGGCAAGCACAGAATGAGCCATGAGGGATAGCCTGAAAGGGTCATTCAGCCATTGCTGTAAAACTGTGCCTTAATATTTGTTAAGGGTGCTAAAGGGAGAGGTGAAACTTAATCTTTGAGTAAAGTGAAATGGCTGAACAGTTTTAGCTGAAATTTGCTAATAAACATTTGCCTCTGGGATGACACCAGGATGAGAACCAGGGAGAATCTTTATTGGATGCAAGAGGGAACATTGTTACCAAGGATGAGGAAAAGGCTGAGGTACTTAATGGCTTCTTTGCCTCAGTCTTTAGTAGTCAGACCAGTTATCCTCATGGTTTTCAGCTGGAAGATGGGGATGGAGATTAGAATAATCCCCTCACAATCCAGAAAATAGTAGTGAAAGACCTGCTAAACCAACTGGACACCCATAAGTCTATGGGGCTGGATGGGATCCACCCAAGGGTGCTGAGGGAGCTGGCGGAGGAACTTGCGAAGCTTCTCTCCATCATTTATCAGCAATCCTAGTCAACTGGGGAAGTCCCAAATGACTGGAGACTTGCCAACGTGACACCCATCTACGAGAAGGGTAGGAAGGAGGATGTGGGGAACTACAGTCCTGTCAGCCTGACCTCAGTTCCAGAGAAGATTATGGAACAGTTCATCTTGGGGGTGATCACATGTCAAGTGTAGGACAACAGGGGGATCAGGCCCAGCCAACATGGGTTCATGAAGGGCAAGTCCTGTTTAACCAACCTGATCTCCTTCTACATTCAGGTGACCTGCCTAGTGGATGAGGGAAGAGCGGTGGATGGTGTCTGCCTGGACTTATAATGGGATGAGGTTTAACAAGGCCAGGTGCCGGGTCATACACGTTGGTCACAACAACCCCAGGCAATGCTACAGGCTCAGGGAGGAGTGTCTGGAAAACTGCCTGGAGGAAAGGGACCTGGGGATGCTGGTGGACAGCCAGCTGAACATAAGCCATCAGTGTGCTCAGGTGTCCAAGAAGGCCAACAGCATCTTGGCCTGTATCAGAAATGGTGTGAGCAGCAGGAGTAGAAAGGTGATTGTGCCCTTCTACTCGGCACTCATGAGACCACACCTTGAGTACTGTGTCCAGTTTTGGGCATCAAAGTACAAGAAGGACATTGAGGTGCTGGAGCTGGTCCAGAGAAGGGCAACAAAGCTGGTGAGGGGTCTGGAAAGCACACCTTATGAGGAGAGGTTGAGGGAACTGGGGTTATTTAGTCTAGAGAAGAGCAGACTGAGAGGAGACCTTATTGCTCTCTACAACTACCTAGAAAGAGGTTGTATCGAGGCTGCTGTTGGTCTCTTCTCCCAAATTACTAATGATAAAAGGAGAGGAAATGGCCTCAAGGTGTGTCAGGGGAGGTTTACATTAGATATTAGGAAGGAATTCTTTACTGGGAGAGTGGTTAGGCACTGGAACAGGCTGTCCAGGGAGGTAGTGGAGTCATAGTTCCTGGAGGTGCTTAAAAAATGAGCATCTGTAGCACTTGAGGCCATGGTCTAATGGATAGAGAGATGTTAGGATGGAGGTTGGACTCGATGATCCTAGAGGTCCTTTCTAACCCTAATGACTCTATGACATAAAGCAGGAAAACATTTCAAAAGGTATCTGCATGAAAGAAACAGAAAGTTATAATGATGCTCCTGACATAACCTTAACAGGTAGTGATGCTTGAATCTTATTATAGTATCCAACAACAAATACTTCTGTTCTGTTTCTGTGTATTTTGATGCATGTTTCATATTAGTATCTATGCACCAGTTATTCACCCAGTCACAGGTACAAAAGGAATAGTAAAGGGTATTCACTTCAACATAATGACTTGATTAAGCAAATGGGAAGGCAAATAGCTCAGTATCGAAGAAACAAAGGGAGTTTTCATGATTTGAAGAACACGATGTGGGTGACTGCTTCACTTGCATGAAACAAAACTGGTGACTCCTTTGGTAAGCAGCATCACAAACCCAAGCTGGGTATAATTAAAATGTGTCTTGACTTTGTGCAATTGTTAAGACACCATAAATCTTTGGAGCTGTTTTGCTCATATCCATCAAAATAAAATGACTCTTAATTCATAATTTATAAGCATAGCCACTCCACTGAGCGTTCCTGCAGGCTACTGTGACTACCTTTGCAACCACAAGAGAATGCTAAGCAGAAATGGCAGTGACCCTTCTGAACATAAATACTTTATACCCATACCAGTTTATAAATATTTTTTAAAAATCTTTGGATTGTTAAGTCCTTTGCCCTCTGCTACACGGGATGTTAGTTGGTCATCTCCATATTGTTGTAAAGATGAAAAGACTGGAAATAACACCTAGACATCTTCACTGCTCCTTGCTGACAGGGCAGAGGCAGCCTGTATCGATCGTCACATCTCCCTATTAATAAGAATGTAAACTCAGCCCTGTACAGCTTTCCATCAAAGCAATGCAAGTCAAGCTTTCCTCTTGCACAGGCCTGCATTCATTTCTCCAGTTGTCAATATGTCCTGATAGAGCTTTTAGTCACTTATCAATATTTAACTGCATTCCTATTGACTCAGCAATTACACAGTAATTGATTTAAGATTGATTATCATCATGTTAACATTTTAATGGTGAAAGACTAATATAACTAACTGAATGTGATAGTATTTTAGGTTTTTATTACCTCTGTGCCATGCACATTACAGTTCTTTGTCACCAGATTTTAAGTTATACTTTATGCGGTATTGTTCACCAAAAATAGTTGAAGTTATTGTTTATAGCCTTATTCTTTGCTAAAATTAAGCCCTATTTTTATAGCACAACATGTTTATTATAATGAAAACGTTAAAGTGGACACCTATAGAATATCTCATTACTAGTTAAAACATATGGAAAGGGTGGGTACTGGCAAATAATGAACTAATCCACTGACTGTACCAAACATAAGAGGCAGTTAGATAAAGGATAAGACAACAAAGTTATTTTATCAACTGTAGTGCTGTATCCAAGAGCTACACTTGATGAATGATGCTTTTCATGAATCAATTTTATTGATGTCTTGCATGGAGAGGTCTGTGGTGTAGTCAGTGCCACAATAGGTTTGAGGTCTGCCAGCTGTGGTGGATATAAATATTAGCCAAGAAAAATATTCAATAAGTGAGATCAAGAGTATGGAAAGAATCTTTTTCTAGTATGACAGTGATTAATTCAATCTTATTGGTGTTGTTAACTCTTCAATGTTCTTGATGTCTGAGGTGGAGTCAGAGGTCACATGTGATCCACTGTGTACAAGAGCAGTGGAACAAGAAGGCACGACCACCTGCGGCCAGAGCTGTTTCCAGATTTTACATGTTAAGAGACTAAATCACAAATAAAAGGTTACTTTTTTTTTTTTTTTAATAACTCAGATAAATAGAAGTCCAACAGAAACTTGAGAAAAGAGTGGGTTACAGGTCTTATGAAACTGCCATTGTTCACCATTTCCTATCCAGTCTTTTCTGAGACTATCAGGGATTAATTTAAGAAAAACTAACACTATTTTTTTTTTATCAGTCTTCTGTTATGACTCGTGTTACTGAGGCACTTTCCAAAAACCCACTTTTGAAATTTTTCTTAAGATACAGAGGCCAGTTGCTCTCACAAATAGAGCTTGGTAGGCTGAGTGTTAGATCTGGGCCTTAATCAAAGGGAGAAAAGAGTAAAGGAATCTTCAAAGGATTCCTCGCTATGCAAATGAAGAGGCTGGTGTGCTATTTCAGTGCAGACCCAAGTCTTTCACTGGTAATAACTGAAAAATTATACTTTCAATAGTAAAGTGCAAAGGTTTGAAAAGTTTTTGGAAGTTTTTGAATGCTGCTTAAAAAAGCTATCAAAGAACTGCCACTTACTGGACTGCTATGGACAAGATGGCAAATCTTACACTGCAGCACTTTCATTTTAGGATTTGGTCAGATCTATAATTGTTTATGGTGTGTATACTTGTGCCTTCTTTTCCTATTCTTTATTAACCACTGGAAGTTTTACAACTTTCAGGCATAAACAGTCCTGCAGACATCTTTAGCACTAATCAGAATTTTATTCCAATGTTATTGTTGAATGCAAACCAATTCTTTTTTTTTTTAATACCAATGTAAATATTACCCAAGAAACACTGTTTCCTGGAATATGGTCACTCCTAAAACTACAGTAACTTTTGTCCCAGATGCTCTGGATTTCAGCAATAACTCACTTTCTCTGAGATAGCCTGCAAACTACATTTACCTTCACCTGAGTTGTACTCAAGTTTGGTAGATTTTTTCAATTTTTCCTGTAATTGTAGTCTATTCTAATCGGTCTCTTTACTCTAGCTGTGCTGTAGAAGAACAACTTGTTAGAAGGAATGGAAAATCTTCTGATGAAGAATTTTACTTTTGTTCTTTTTTGGTTTATTCTTCCTTCTTCTCCAACTTGAGGTACAAACTGAGATAGTAGTTAGGGTAATATGTGCAAAAAATACAATAGAAAGGAGTTCTTTATTTAATATTAATACAGTCTGTTAACTTGGCATGTACTGCAAAAAATAAATCACCAGAGCCTTCACTAAATACTAAGTTTACTTCTTTTCTGTACAAAGATTCTTTAAGATATGCAGTTTCAACCTACCCACCTTCTACTGTAATTGTAGCACAGGAGCTCAGACTAAGAATAGTAGTTAAAACTTGCAGTTATGTCTTCAGGACTCCTACTGCCTGATACAATGTCCCACAATAAAATCTCATGTGTCAGTTTGCCACCAGTCAATGTAGTGCCAGATCATGCAGCCTCCCCCACTGCAGTAAGGTATGAAGTTGTCATAAAATCCAAACTTTAGCTAATTTAACAAGAATGGGATCCAAATAAAATCTAGTGATGTTTGTGATCTTGTCTACTTTTCTATTAAAGACTGTAGTACTGCAGCTTAACTTGAGTCAAATGACAAAATGTCATTGTTATCAAATAATCTGAGATTGCATGAGTGTGGGAAACCTTGAAAGGCAACAGGAAGGTTTTACAAACAGTCCAGGATAATTATTCTTGAAAATTTGATAAATCTCAATTTTACCAAGATATTGGTTGAATGACTCTAGAAAGGACCTCCAACTAAGACTGTGTTTCATCAAAATAGTACATTCAAACATATATCAAATTAAATCTGTAAGAGGAGAAAAAATATTTTAAACATACAGTTGATTCAAAAATTCTTGTAACTACTATAATAATTCAGATCAATAGTTTTCTTCTGTGAAAAGCTCACTGACTTTCTTACAGTACTGAAAAAAAATAAATCCTCCTCCACAAGGAGTAATCGCTGTCAAGGAGCTGGTTTTGAAATGAAGTTCATTTCTGTCTTACATCTGTGACAGATATGAGATATGCATAAAACGTGCATAAAACATGCACCAAACATATCTGGTCTGACCTTATTGCAGTTTTCTATTACTTTACTATGACTAAAACAGATCTGGGCCCTAGAGTGGACCATTTGTCTCCTCTCATTCACTGGAAATAAATTTAACACAGACAGGAAAAGTCAGTCGTGGGGGATCCTGTTTAGGAAAGAGTAGGATTTTCTGTGTTAAGGCTTCCTGTGCATTTAGTCAGTTTGGACAAGGAATTACACTTTTGGGTACTTATCTTCATAAAGCTGATACAGGTTGGACCATCGCTAATTCTTGGTTCTTTTTTTTTCTGTTTTTAAATGAAGTATGCAGTAAGAAGAGGACAGGCCTATGTATATCAGGTGTAAAAAGTAGATTCCTACTCAGACTACTAATAATGAAATGAATAAAACATCTTAAAATGACAAAGCAGTCCATGTGTCTACAGTTCATTTCAGCATTTCATATTTTATTTAAAGCTCTTATCCATAGGTAGAAAATACTGAGTTTCATATTAAATATTTCATTTTAATTAAAACTGAATATCAGGGGAAGAAAAACAAACCACCTTCCAACCAAGCCCTGTGACATCACAGAACTATAACATGCTTCTTAAAGCCTTTTCTAGCTGTCCTGCTTGAAACTTTGAAATTTTTAGAGTGAAAGTAGCAGAGGCTGCAGCTCCCTCTTTTTTCTCAAAGTGATGTCTAAGATAGCTCAAAACATACATCTGGGGTAACGTCCCTGAGAAAAAAGTGGTGCTTGTGTTGTGGATCCTTGAGTTCTCTTTGCATCCACAGGCTGTTTTTGTTTCCCCTAACAGGCATGCCAGGCCTCAGAGGAGGCATTTGGTTTCTTTGTTTGTTTCTAATAAGCTTTGAGTGAAATTTAAATATGCTCTCCCTGGTTACTGGTCAGAGCTATCACAGTGCTCATCATATTCCAGGTGTGTCCTGTAACACCTCTCTCTCACATTTGCAAAACTCAGGCAGGAATGCTGCCCAACCTTCAATCTACCCCTCTTCACATGCTGCTTCTTCCCATCTTCATGTAAAATCTAGGCGGAGTCCTACATACACTCTGTGATGGTTTACTCCTGCCAGAAATGGTGATAATACTTTTTTTTTCACAGAGGTTTTTAATGAGTTAGTGTTTGAGTAACTTTGAAAGTTGTGATGTATGATACATCTCTTATTTTTCCTAAAATCGTGCACATTACCATTCTTTTAAAATTATCAGTGTTCTGTTTCTAATTAGCTTCCTTAGAACAACTTTTTAAATTAAAAATTTCCTTTGAACATAAATTTAACACTGCAACAATGTTATCTGTTCAAGCTGGTCCAAAGAAACTTGAACCTTCAGCTAAGAGAATGGCTATGCCAAACTGAGTCCTCTATATGACACTCATTGTAATGTAGCTTCGCAAAGCCGCTGATATTCAAAAAGCTAGAGAGTGAAGGCAGTAAGGACAGGACTGAAAAGAACTTTTACAATGACTCTTTTACTCTTGCTTCATCTCTCTTAGGCTCATAATAATAAAAAAAAAGTCACCTTAGCTTGTAATTTATTATATGTCAACATACCCTGGCTCTAAATGTATCCCCAACCCAATTCCTTGACTACAGCATAACAGAAGATCCAGAAACAGCCGTTTTGCATGACAATTTATACTGCAACAGTGACTCTTGTGACTAGGTTGGAAGGTAGATATGTTAGATCCACATTTAGGAAAAAAGACACAAAAGATTAATTACAGTGTATTAAAATTCTAAATTCAACATCACTGGAAATTTTCTTCACTTTACCCCAGAGTGGAAAAAATCCAATGTATTTGTGAAATTAATCCAGTATGCGCTAATCTGCTATGCCGACCTCATTCAGACTTGAGGGCCTAAATGTATTATAAAGCATAATTACTCTAGAGCTAAAGTCTTCAAGGGCCATGTCTGTAAAACAAAAATTGAAATTGCTATGGTTTATGTATAAACAGAGAACTTAAGCAAAGGTCCATAAAAGTAAGGCCTTCTTAAATTGCCCCAGGTATCAAAACATCAAAAGTATTATTAGAATGTCCACACTTTATAATGCTTTTAAACATTTAAAGTGGATTTAGAGTTCTCTGATGTAGTGAAGATTTCCATATGTTTTATATTATGCATTTTTTAAAATTTTTATATTGGCTAGCAATTTTTATTTTATTTTATTTTTTTAATAATAATTATGCTTGCAAATAGGCAGTATTTGGATAGAATATTGTGAGTCTATGTATTTATTTTTTTTTAGGGCTATCAATTTAAGTTAACTTTTATCATAAAATGCATAGGGTTTTCAATAATATGCTGTCAGTCACTGAAGTGTCATAGAGGGGATGTGGTCTTTATTAGTCTGTTTTCAGGGAAGCAGTGTAACTTCTCAAAATACCATTCAGGGTCATTTAAATCAGTACGTCATATTTTTGTTGAAGGTAATCATAGAAGTCTCTTTCCAGAAGTAACCTGATGAAGACAAGTGGGGTCAAAACTGACAAAGATAAATGATTCTTAACTACTGAGAAACCCATTTGGTAAAGAAATGTTCAGTTTAAAAAAGAATTTCAGTTCTGAGCTTTGGGAAAATCGTGTTTGGTTACTATAAGTAAACAGAGGCTAAGTGCAAAACAAACCTCTTTTACCATTCCTGGATGAATGCACCATTTGGAAAAAAAAATAAAATAATAAATCCACCAGAAAATCCCTGGCACTAGCACTCCATTGCTTTTCTATAATAACTACTGCTTAATTTATCCTGAAATGTTTATAACTTGATGATCAGCTAATTGGGAACACTCATCATCATTTTCATTGGCTGTTTGCAAAATATTACATCTGGGTAATTTAGCGCAAGTTACTTCATGAACACTTGCTTAAAATAAAACACGCACACCATATAAGCAGAAGAGACATCCCATTTCATGATAGCATTAGTAACAACATTTTGTAAGTGGCTATGAAAGTTATAGGAACAAAGTAAAATCCCAGGAAATGAATAATGAAGAGTTCTAATCTGCAAAAACATGTTATCTATGTCTCTGTGTAAATTGTTCTCTCTCTCAATAGCTTTTTGCCCACCATTTTTCCCTGCTGGGATGAGTAACTGTTGAAACATTTCCTTTTATTTCACATGCACAATGGGTCATTTTTTACAAATATAAATACACTGTTAGTGTTTGCCATATGTGACTCGTGACCTAATGGGCCTTATATACACCTTAGAAAAGAGTGGGAAGTATTAAATATCCTGAAATGTTTAGAATAACTTTGTTATTTGTTTCAGTGGAGATGACATCTAGTCACCTAATTATGACAAGTATTCTAGCCATGAAATGGCTAAAAAAAATAGATGACTCTGCTCGGAGAGTGACTCACATCCATACAGAAAGCAGTTTGATACTTAGTTTCAGCTGGCCATATAAAAGGGCATAACGTTTCTTCTATCTCAATTCTGGACCAAATTTTGTTTGTCCAACTCGGTCTTGATGTCCTGAATGCCTTTTCCAACTCTATTTTTTCTACTTTTAAAAGAAAGACAACATGCATTGCTAGTATTCCTTTTAAAATTACAGACATTCATCACTCACATTTCACTTCTGCCTGCCCCTGTAAACTTTATTGTTCCCATCACAAAGTTGAAGTTGCCCATGTGATACAGCCTTGTTAAACTGTTGTCCTTGTTAAACTGTTGGCAACTGGAGGTAGGCAGAAGGGGAAAAAAAGAAAGGGATTGCAATATAATAAGGAAGTAAGGGAAAATGGAAGGAAGGAAGAGGAAGCAGGAATGAAAGAGGAGAAAGTTAGTTGACAGATGCTGATAAAGAAGAGAGGGTCAAAATAGTGAGAGAGATGGTGGTGAGAGAACTGGCAAGAAAAAGAAAGCAGAAGACCTCGAAAAATTTGGCCCATGCATACAGCAAAAAACATTGACACATATCGAATTAATGGCATTAATCCTCTAAGATACCATAACCAATATTTATCAGGATAATTGTTTAAGTGGGCATAGGCTGAAGACAAAGTTGTAGCACGCTTCCTACCAGGGGTTTTATTACAGCACTGCACAGGTTAATTTTATGCATTTAGTAAACTATTTCTCCAAATTGCTTTTAAGATTGCTCATTTAGGAGTCTTCCACCTCAATAGCTTAATCTGTGTTCCTGACACAATCATTTCTGACAGCAATGGTGGTTCTAATATTGCTTTAGAGAGCAGTGTCAGATCCTAGTTTTCTTTGCAATATGCTCATTGTAAATCTGGGAGAACATCACTGAAGTCATTGCAGTTTCACAGGTGTGAAATTTGGTGAAGTGAGAGATGAATCCAACCCCATCTCTGGTTCTGGAATATGTGTTTCGTGCTATAGCAATGGCTCGGAGCATTTACAGTAAAAACAGAACATCACTACAGCAAGTAGCAAAACTTAGAAGCTACTAAATTTTCTGATGAGGAATGGAAACTCCCTTGTGATTTGATGTATTAACCTAAAGGAGATGAAAGAGAATGCTAGATTCTTTAACTCACTTGTCTTTAGATAGGATTTATTTAAGGCAAAATTGTAAAATTGCTTAAGGAAAGCAGAAAGTCACGTCTCTTGGGGTGGATAAGGCAAGCTGCAGTATGAGATATTTGCTGCCCTGGAGCTGCACTAAGAGTAAGAAATGAGAGAAAGGAATGCTTTCTATTCTTTTGATCTGCATATTATTTTCAGTTTCTATGACAGACACAGTCCACTTCAGGATTCAGTAACAGGGTCTCCACAGAAAAGAAAGTGAGGATCCTCACTGTGGGACTTATTCTAGTTGCTGTTGTACTGTCTGTTTCCAATGAAAAGGATTTTATCCAGAATATAGATGTACAGACCATATACTTTCATGTGTCATGATTATGTAGAATGGATATAGGAATTAGATAGCTTATAGAAAAAAGATTACACAAAGATCTTACAAAATCAAGCCACAAATTTTACACAAATGTAAGTTAATTCAGAGTTATTTATGCAGTCATTGCCACACGATCCACATTGAAAATACAAGAAACTAGGTTTTATTAATTTATAGAATGAAAAAGCATGTTGAGATGAAATGTTAAAACAAATAATATTCACTGTTTATTAGCAGTATTTATATAAATTTGCCTTTAAATAGAAGAGGAATGCTTTGCAACAGAGACTTTTTTTCTGTGTGTGTGCGCCACAGAGCCCAAAACATCCTGCAGTTACTGCAATATTAAACAATAAACCAAAAAATTCACTATGTGTAAAATAATGTGACGCAAACAAGATATAAAAGCATAGTGAATACGCTTTTCCACACTGAGTTCATTGTTTATTTTTTTTATAGGTATAAAGAAGGGTTCATGAAATTTTGGGCTTGCAAAATGACAATTTATCTTTAGTCAGTCCAGAAGAAAATGAAGCATATGTATGGAAAACTGAACTGATAAACACAGATTTCAAGGACTTGTGAAAGTTATAAATACCAGCATCTTTTGATCTTTGAAGTTTCACTTCTCTGTTGGTGTCATTCATAACTTTGGCCGTTTTGTCTATTTCAGAATAGCTGGCTAAACAAACAAACAAACAAAAAGATACTGTCAAAAGATGGATCATGGATCTGGACCCAACACTAAAAGATTTCTATTGTATGCCTGAGATTGCAGTGAATAAAATATATAATGTTTTTCTTCGAAGGCTAGTAAGAAAAAAAATATTTTTCCAATCAAATTTGAATGGTTCATTCTGCCATCACTCCTCACTGGCCTTTCCATTCAAAACTCTGTTATTTGTACTCCATTCTTACATTGTCTAAACACATTCCAGTAAAGCAAGACAGTTTCAAGGGAACTAAAAGTAATGTATTATTTACTCTAGTTGAATAGTAATTTTTTGCATGAGAAAGTGTTGACCAGCATTGTTTAAAATGGCCACATGGTTCTTTGCACTTACATAGCTACAAGTAGAGATAACTGATAATAAACGTAATTTTTCTTAGACTCATGTAAATTTGGTCTTGGAAAAGACACTTAATTCAAAACTTCTTTAGTCTTCGAGTGTTTTTCTGTGATAATAAAATAGACAGTCCAACTACCTTCATAAAAGTATGCCTTATTTTAAATGTTTATACAGGAACTAACTCTACAAGCTAGAAGAACTCCATGTCCACGTATTTGTCCAGTGTTTGCATAGCTTCCCTAATGTTTATGATAAATTGTACCTTTCCTAATGCAATGTTTGTTCCCTTCAAGTATTTGTAGACTGCTGTCATGTATCCATTAAGGTTTTGCTTAGTTAGTCTCCTGTGAATATATACTCTTCTTCTAAGCATTCTTCAAAAGTCAGCTACACCAATTCCCCTTTCTGCTGTGTTTGCCAGTGTTTTCTGGTGCCTGGTAGTGAATGTAATATTTTCAGCGTGACCGTGCAGGAATCATATCCATGCCTTAAAAGCGTTAAGAATACTGCGCAAAATTAGGTACCTTTTTAGTTAATTCCATGAATGTTTTAAGCTTTGTGCTGTGGTGCCTAGTGATTAGGTGCCTTGTATCTTGATCAGAGGCAGAACAAGGTACCCCTTGCATAGAGAGACAAGAGCAATAGGAGGGATGCCTCCACCCAGCACACTGAATTGGGAGTAACCAATATAGGAAAACAGAGAAGACTAATGAGATTGTCATGACTTACCAAAGAGAATTAGCACTCCCAGCCTGGAATAGACAGTTATGAACCTTTTTGTGGAATTGGTCAGTAAATTAAACTGTGATGCTTTCAAACGAGGCTGATCACAATAATTCTGCTGCTGTCTGTTAGCCCTTAATCCTAGTGGCTAGAGCAATCAACGGGCCTTCCTCCAATAGACTGGATTCCAGATTTCCCATTATTGTCCCCTGAACACAATGTATAGAAAGTAGCTCAGTTCCTAAATCCTTAGGGAGTTTAAAACTTGGAGTCAAGAGCAACTAGAGCATGAGTATATAAATCTTGTAAGAATAGACATTAATTCTCTGGAAGAAAAAAAAATAGACATTCTTTAATTACTTTTGCTTGCTTTTCTTCACTTCAAATTTGTTACAAATGGTGAATCACAGACATGATAATATTATCCTCCTTAGAAAATTATTTTTATAATCATAGAAGTAGGGATATAGCTGTTCTTTTGAAATTCTCTCCTTGTGATAGAGGAAAAAAAAAAGTGGGACTGACTCAGAACTTATTAGTTTTAGTGTGTTTCATTTTTATCTCAAAGGGGAATTCTTGTTAAATTGTAGGGTCAAATACAAAAACCAGAAAATTGTGACTACAATTTGAGAACTAAAAGTAGAAGCTAAAATTCTGAAGACAGAAGTAAAAGACATACAGACAAAAAGACCTTAAAATGAGGCAAAATAATTGCTTAAAATTGATACATACTCTAACAGTGAGTCAAAAAAAAACCTCATTCAATCGTGAATAAGTGTACCTGTGTTTATAGATTGTTTATTCAATTATTATTCTTATTAGTAAAACAAATGACTGAATTAACAGGTGAAGAATTAATGTTAGGTATATTGAATACAGTGTATAAACATGTCTTCCTATCTGAGACATGAAGTATAAGCTTTCAAGATCAGCAAATGTCTTTTATACGATCTGACTGATGACTTATTGGATTTGGCTTAGTTGAATCAAGTGAATAACAACAGCAAACAGAAAACAAGATGCAACAGAAAAGTTAGCTAAACAACTAGAGCAAAACAAAAGTAGTGCAGAGTAGTGTGGTGACAATTATGAAAGCAAAACATAGCAGAATTACACTAAGCAACTTGTCAGAAACTGTTGTGAGATAATAACTTCCCAGAACAATACAGATTTAATAGTAAATGTTGATTTGCCTGTTGGGCTGTCCCAGAGCCCAGGCATTCTGTCCACAGGAGGTGTTCATGTTCCCACTGGAAGCCAGAGAAGCTCATGCTCTAGCTGCATCATAGTGCCTGGCTCTGATTTAACTTAATTCTATAATACTAGAATTTGTTTTTGAGAAAAATGAAAAATGGCAAAGATATTCAGATATGGAGCTGCACTTAGAGAATTGTTAGTTCCCAGTTTGGTGCTTCAAAATATGGGGCTCTTTTCACATTAATTGAAGACAGAGCTTTAAAGAGAGAGGCAAAGGGTCTGTAACTTTATGTAGAATATTAAAATAGTTGCTTTCTATAGCTACTTGCATTTTAATGGAAATTTTTTGTCTAAAAGATTTACTATCTGCTTCAAGGTAATTTTTTTCAGATACAATTTTTTAAAACACAGAAATACTCTTCTTGCAGGTCAGTGCAGAATGCACTAAGAACCTGTCAATTTCCTTTCATGTTTGATCTTTGCTTCCTTGATCATTTCCGTAATCTCTATCACTTTAGCTGTCTCTGCCTCCACTTGTAGCATTGACCTTGATGTTTTGTAATAGATGTCTCACATGGCCTTTGCTCTTTCCTGCTCGCTCCCTTAATTTCCTTGGTTATCCACACTAGTGGTTTTCTTCTTTTATAGCCTATTTATTTCCCAGTGATATGTCCTTTCCTTGGACTCTCATTTAATTAAAGCTGTACTGTCAACTTGAAAATCACATTTCCATCCGAAAATGTTGTGTCTTCTCTTGTTATAGGAAGCCCTTGAGATGACTCAAGCTAAAAGACAGAGCAGATGGGGGGTGTGGGGGTGGTGTGTATGCCTTCCCTTTTTTCATTTCCCTTAACTTGTGTAACATCCCAGCATAATTTGAGTGTCTTGTATTTGTGGTACCTGAGCAGGTTCTGCCACTGTCTGTTTGCAGGAGGAGGAGAGAAATGACCCCTACGTCCTCCCTTCATTTCCCCTGTGGCCTTCGGGAACATGTGATTTGATATCTAGTGAGTAGTGAATGAATTAACCTGTATTACAAGGCTGCTTTAAAGGAAAATTAAACTCAAGACCTCTTGCTCCCTCAGTTGTTAGGGAAGGACCAGGATGTGTGTGAGCAATTCGAGGATGTTTTTATTAAAGCTTTCAAGATTTCTGAAAATATAACTGCTACTCTTTGTTCTGTTTTTCCCTTCGTCTCCAATTCTGCACTAATCTCAGAGCAAATACTGCCCTCTCAAATAGACCAAGTGTTGAACAAAGCAAAGTACTTTATGTTTCTAAGTATCTTTTCTTAAGAGAGAAATTACTGTTGATGCACTGAAGTGGTATATCCTGGGACAGTATTTACTTTTTAAATTTCTAATTTTGAAACATCATCCAAGACAGTTCTATAATAGTACTGTCATCTCTTACTTAGGAGATGCACCTAAAACATACAAAAGACATTATGTGTTTGATAATTGAAAACCACTGGGCAACAGACATCAAAAATAGTAGCAGTGGTATCTGTCTCATTATGAATATGGAGATGTTTGTCTGTTAGTATAATAGCGAGATAAATTACAGAAGAGATTTAGGAAATATGGAGGTGATTTATATCTAATAGCAAGTTATGGCCATTATAAATTAGTAGGCTTTTAAGACGGACCACAGTAACACCACAATTGATAAGAGCACTGTCCTGGTTTGAGTGAAAACAGAACTAATTCTGTTCAGTGATTTTACTTTTCAGTTCAGTACTCAGGATCACAAAGCTCTTTTTCTCTTTCTTCTGTTTTGGTTTTTTTTTTAACTATACTTTACAGTATTGCTAGTGGTGAATATAGGTTAATTAAGATGTTATAATGCTTGCGATCATTTTGCAAGGGTAAGACAGAGAAGGAATAGAGAGTTACGGGGTCATCTTAATGAAAGGAAAAATAAAATTTCCTTAATAGAATTCTAGGATTTTTTAAAATCCTAGAATTTAAAGGTTTTGTACCTCTCATAAATGTCTTGCTAACAGGCTCAGACATGTCTTTTCCTCTCTTATTTACTCAAAGCTAATGAATTTCTAAGGTTTTTTTTTGCGCAAGAGGGGAAAAACTGTTTCTAAGAACCTAGTGTACAAGAAAACCTGCACAGACAACTTACCCACTGGGTTCTGACATGAAAGGTAAACTTCATCACACTAGTATTATGAATTAAATTACTTTTTTCAGCGAGTATTTACTCAGTTGAGACATGTTTATCAATATTTTCTGATTAACTGCAATGACAGATTTTGGCAAAAGGTCTTTAATCAAAGTTACTTGCAATCTGGCCCCCAGTATAGAAAGTTTTATTCTTTGTGCTGTCTGGCCACATTTCAGTGCTTTCTAAGTGTATTTTACTCTGTATTAAAAAACATTACAGTAAATAGATAGGAATTTACTAAGTTCTGGAAAGCAATGTCTTCCTCAGTGTGCAAGTGAATTCTTAATAAGGGTACTTGGTTACATGTTTGCTTACCAGAGAAGGGTTATCAGCGCTTTGCCTCATGCATTGTCACAGCCTTTGTTGTTAGGTCATGATGTTATTGCCTGGTAGTCTTTCTGTTCCTAGTTTGGAAGTGCTGTGTCAAACATTTAAAAAAAAAAAAAAAAAAAGTACAAGCTTCTTTCATGTTTGCTTAAATAAATTTGATTTTATTTTTTGATTAAATAATTGTCTATATTTCCTGTAAACCTTACACTTAGAATTCAATTTGTACGTCCATAAAGAATTGTTCCTGAAATCTAGCATCCAGATCAAATTAATAGGTAGTAGAACTTTTATCATGCATTTGACTAGATATTTTGTTTAACAGAATGGAAAGAACACTGCCTGTTGGACTCAGGGGAAAGTGAATACAGACAGCTCATGTGTACAAAAACAAACCCCAAACTTTACTCACCTGTAACCAAAGGTCTTCAAGATGGACTCTGTTCTTTCACAGCCACCAGTATCAGTTCCTTTTTGCTTTGAATTTTAGTGTCAGTTCTGACGTTGGGGAAACAGTGATAATGCCATGAGAAAAAAAAAAATAAAAAAAATCAAGCCCCTCGGGAGGCACTATTAGGAAACAGCTCTGCTGTAGCATCCCCTGCAACAATATGCCCTGAAGGACGCTCATTTCAGGTGAGTGACTTCCTTAATGTAAAATATACTTTCAGTGATAAACCTGTGATCATTTCCACTAAGAACTACTTATTACAGTTTTATTTTGCAAATTTGGCAATGTGTGGTACCAAAAATACCTCCTTACTACATGGAGTAACCCCCCTTAAGTCTTCCACAATGTACCATATTTAGTAGTAGAAGCTTATGAGGCACAACTCAAACTGAACAAAAGTTTCACTGACTACAGTGAATGGTCACTAGCTCCAATAAGACCCATAGGAAACATTGGATGACTGGGAAAATGAGGCAAATTGTATTTTTTATAGCAGAATTTATACAAGCATATTTTAACAATTGGGTTTTTTTTTTCCACGTAAATATTTTAGTTGTTCCTCTCTGATTTAAAATGAAAAATGCTCAATTAATACATTAGCTATTAGGAGAAAGAGTAGGTTGGTTTTTTAAGACCTAGAAGGGCCAACAGTAGTTGCAAAGCTTATTTGAAAATGCCAAAATTAGGAAATGTGTCCTTCTACATTTTTAAAGTCCCTAATATTTTATTCTAAAAATTGAAAGAAAAGTATTTTATTCCTAAGGAACTTTCAGAACACTGTGCTATCCTCTACTGTCCTGACAGTACTTTTCTTTCTGCAGCTCCTAGAAAGGGATTTACAGAGCAAATATTTCATTACTTGTTTCAACTTCTTAGGGACAGATCTTTGGTACCAGTATGTTCGGAGACTAATGTGGAATGGTATTTTGAGGATGTTAAGGATACTTATTTAAGTTTGCAGCGAAACGCCATCAAACACTGATATTAAAATTCTGATTTTCTTTGTATTGCCGCTAAGATATAAGAACTCAGACATATGGTAGCTGTGGATTGAAACAACTGGGGTAAATAAGGAATAAGTTATTTGTCCCTTTAATGGAAAGACTATCTGAACAATCAGCATGCTACTTTCTTAATAAAGCTCATAGTCAAAGTGTCTTGGATATTTATCTGCTTCTGGATAGCCAGACATCAGCCAAAAGCACTTTTTCCATCTTCAGTTGCAAAAGACCTTGTGCCCATTTCTATCCGAGTCCCTCAGAATGATTATCCATGCCTTTTTGTTCCCAGGTTAAAATACACTGAGGTTCATTTTCAATTTTCAGTTCATCAGCACTGTAGTTACAGAGCATATTATTATGTGTTAGAAAGATTTCATGTACTGTTTCCGCATTCAGTGCAGGTTCCTGGTTTCAGTCTCTTCTTTGGATCTTTCAAATCTGCCTCTCTTGTCATGCTCTGCCCTTGTAGCTGAGATGAGCTGAGGCACTTGAGATAACCCTCTGCATGTATTTTAGCAGTCAGAAACAAGACAATCTCATTGGTAGGGTATAATTCAGCATTTTCTTTCAGTCTTGTTCCTTGCAGATTATTGACCAGAAGAATACATAGCTCAGCCTATTAAGTATATTTTTTAGTTGCCTTCATGGTGTGCTTGAAGAGATAGTGAGGTATGAAGGCAGTACTATGATTTTGCCTTCAGTCAAATTAAGTGAAATTTAAATAAGAAGAAACTTCACAATTAAATATGGCTTGCACGAGGATCAGTTTTGTCCAAGTACACTAATAAGATTTTAATTTTTGATTAATCTGATTCTCCTTCCACATACCATATGACTAAAAAACAGCCTCAGAGAGCTCACTGGATCTTCACAATTGAAAAAAAAAATCATGTTTTCTGACTACATACCTTAGCATTTTTAACACTAACTGTTGGAAAACAGATGTATATTCACATACTTGATGGCATGCATTTGATCTTTTAATTTCTTGTGATAATGTAATGAAATAATGTACTGGCCATTTCTAGAACTCCTGCTACCTTAATGTGTAAGATATAACAAGGTAAACTGAGTCTTCTGCATCTTGCATTTTGCAAGAGAATTATTTTTTGACTGTTGCATTATATGACTTTGCATGATGATAACTTAGGTTAAATAGACTTGTCAGCTTTTCTGTCATGTTATGACAGGGACAGTTCCTTGGAAACCTCTTTATCATAATAAAAACCTATTATAGTATACTAGGAGAAAAAACAAGCATCAAATAAACAAAACTCCAAAAAAAAATTTACATGCAAGTCTGCTTTAGTGATTGGCATCTTTATGATACCTAGGTGCTCTTCCTGATTCTATATGGGAATGGAATTAAATGACCTGGAAGTTCAAAGTAAATGTTTAAGCTTTACTAGTCCTTGAAAAGCAGTAAGATGGAGATGGTGCTGCAATACTTGTTAGCGAAACTATTCAGAAATTGAATTACAGACACTTTCAGGGCCACATCCCACCCTTATATAATTTACAGAATCAGGTTATCTCCCTGACCCTCAAACCTCCTGTACAACTACTTCCTTATTTTAATAAAAACAACTAGATCATCTACTTTGACAAGGAAAAACTGGGAGTCAATTTTTAAAGCACAAATCCAGCAAGCTATTAGTCATTTTCTCAGTATTGTAGGCTCTCACTTTCTTCTGCAGCTGAATGCTTTCAGTACTACAGTGGATGATGCTGGCAGCATGTATGAAGTACATGCAGTGACTTCATGCTTTTGTTCTGTTTAGAAGTGGTTAACTGTCTCTGAAATCTTCAAAATGCAAAATTCACTTTGAAATGGGTTATTTCTCCACAAGTTTCCTTGTTACCCTTTCCGTAATCCCTGACTTTGAAGAGAGTTTATTCATGTTCTGGAAGAGCCAGATAACACAGACACTACAGCCTGCATTTGAACTCCATTGACTAGTATGTACTGGTTGTCTGCCCTACAAGCTCATACTGATACAGCTAGATTACCAATGCACACAGTGGATGTGAAGTGTGCTGGTAAAAGTATTTTTTCTGTTCATGAAGATACACTATTTCATTGAAAGGCATGAAGTATATGAAAAAAAACCAAACCACACCCTTTTTTAGGATACTTCCCTTTCAAAACTCAGATATTTATAACTGATCTCCCCTCTGGCTGGCTGTGGTTTTACAGATTTGGGCCCTTTAACTTATTAGCTCATTCAACAAACGGTTTATCCAAAGTTCTAGGTATTTTGTATTACCAAAAATGAGAATAAAAGAATGAACAGCAACATTAAAAATGTATGTAAAGCTGATGTCAAAACAGGTAATATAGTGGTTATAATAAGATTTTTATCAGATTCCTTTAATAATTTACATATAGAAGAGTCCTGATGTACTGATAGAAACTAAGATAGGAAAGGGAAGAATATCTCTTCTGAGCTAACATATTATACTATATTATATTAATCTGAAATGTCTCTTTTTTTTTTTTTTCTGGAAATCTGCAGCGCAATTATATGTTAATACAGCCTATTAGAACCAAATAAAAAAAAAATTTTGGAGAGTATGGTTTGCTTCCTAGGGGAGAATATTTATACCATAAATAATGTGTTGTAGACAAAAGGAAAACTCGTAAGTGCCAAATTAGGTAGATAAATTATAAAAATATGATCTGGATTACTGCAAAATAATGTTTCATTAAACTGTAATGGACTACAATCCTCATCATTGTATTTATTCCAACCTCATTGATAAAGGGCTCATTATTTAAATTCCATCATGACTGGTTCAGATAACTACTTGATCTTGCAGAAACACCAGAAAAATAAAACTGTATCAGGAAAGTTAAACAGTTCTAGTGATGCATAGGTTACCTGGGTCCCTCATCTCAAAAGCTTCTGAGATAGAAGTAATCCTTTAATCTTCTGTGTGAGTCTCAAGGCTCTCTTTTTTAATGCTGTACTACATTTTCACCTGCTTTTTCGTACTTTTCTAAATCTTCTTGCTAAATCTATTCTGTGTTTATTAGGCGGTAAAGAAGTCCCTTTAACCTTACTGACAGCAAAAGCTTTGGTGAAGTGTTTTTTATATATAAAGAAGATGATTTCCCAGGGTATGCAAGAGTTCATTACTAATGGCAAGAAAAAGATTCTGAACCCTGTGTTGGTTGAATGACGGGACAGGTCAGTGAAAGAAACACAGGATGTTATAGAAAATGGGACAGGATGATAAAATGGAAATATATATTGCCTGAGTGCAAGTCTTTTATATCTAGCACCTCAGTTCTCATTCAAGAATCTGAATTTAATTAAATTCAATGACATTCATTTATTAGGTTCTGGCAAATTATGTTTATCTATATTGTATTATTCTTCCACTGTACCAACGCTACTTACCTTGTACCACAGAATGGCAGCAAGTTATGAGCAGCTCCACATGCATCACTGTATTTGACCAAGGAGCAACTGATGAATCTTTGTTGTGTTCATCAAACTGCAATTTCTAGCCCAATGCTGGTAAGATTGAGATGCTACAGCATCATCAATTATCCTAATGATGATAACATATAGGAGAGAATAAGGGTGGGTGTTATTTCACCTTGACAAACTTTCAATTTCCTATATAACTTTAACTGTGAATAATTGCATCATAATTTATATTTTTGTCTTAATTCTGTACTGCCTCCAGAATTTCATATGTATATGCAGATCAGGTGTACAAATGCTACTAAATAAGTCTAGTACATAGTACCTAACATAGGATCTAACAGAAAAATGCTAAATATAGTCTGTAGACTATGTTCAGTCACTGCCTTTGCCTGTGCTTGACTCCTGACTCACGGATCCTCCAAAACCATTAAATTTGTGAATAATTTTCCTAGTAACTGGTGCAATTGTGCTTGGAAGCTTTCCTGGGAGGAAAAGCCAGTGAAAGGCAAGCTATAATGCTAATCAAAAGTCTAGTGAAAGCAATGAGCAAGCAATGTTAGTCAGATTCCACTTAGCCTGAGACTATTTGTCTTCAAACTGACTCCAAAATCTAGAGATTAAAAAAGGTTAAACTAGATAGTATCTAGGTGTATAGTTAGGTTCTATGTACATTGCTGACTGTAATCCCCCTGTCTGGATCCCAAGCACTGTTGTGTGGGCAAAAGTGAACTTTGTTAAAATCATGCATATGTCTGTATCCAACATGGATTATTTTTTACTTACACTAACTTTGTGCTGGAAGAGATTAGTAGCACTTTCATGGTCAATTACTGTAGAACAGTTCCAGAAGTTCATCCTAGCTGAGGTAAAATATCTCTTTTATATTTTTATAATATATTATCCATTAGATGGGACATCTAATTCTGTTCTAAAATTTTGACAATTGCAGATGTGCAAGGACTGTCTGGAGTAAGTCTATTGCTTAACCTGTGTGGACATATATTTAGAAGCCCTCAGGAATAATTTTGGAAACAATTTTAGATCCCTCCAGACCTCTATGTGCAGGTAGACTTCAGAGAGACAATTTTGCCATTTTTTGTAGCTTCCTAAAAAAGTGTAGCTGATTTTGGTTTTATAGTACACTGTTAGTCTTCTGAGATTTAGCAGGATTTCTGCTGTTTCCTGCAAGGCAGTTCCTTTGGAAATGACATAAAAATCTTCCTTTAGTCTAATGTTCCACAGTGATGATTTTCAATCATTATGTCCACATGCCACAGCCTGGAATTAGGCCACTCCAGACTGATTCAGCCTTAGGAAAGTTCCTAATGCTGTATCACCTGCTGCACATGCTTTTGAATTCTGTGATTCACTTTTGCCTTCATTTTGTTTCAAGACCTCATCCTAAATTGTTCTCAGTACAGGATCCAACAGACAAAGAATAATGGTAATTTGTACAATGTCTTTCCATCTTCAGATTCCAATATTGCCCAGTCTCTCTCAGTGACTTAGCATATTTTAAGAACAAAGTCAGGAAAATTAGGAAATACTTTTTTTTTCAGTAAATTCTGATCTCCAAATAATTATAATTTAAGTAGAAGCCACATTTAACATCAGTCAATTATACAACATCATTTATCACTTCACAGTTTGTTTTCCAAGAGTTCTTTCTTCAAACTCGAAAAAAAAAGTAATTTTCTAGTTTGGTTTTAAAACTAGCAAGTTTTTATTATGAGTTAGTTTCCATATCTTTTTCTTTGAACACTATTTTAAATCTATTCTGTCAGACCAATTATCAAATATCCTTGTGATTTCTTTCACAATGTATTCTTTCTTGCTATAATGCTAATTAAATGTCTGGCGAAAACAAAGGACATGCAAAATTAGTCAAATTCCACTTAGCCTGAGACTAGTTCTTTTATCTTTAAAGCCATGGATTTTGGAATCATTTTGAAGTACCATAGTAGCAAAACTGTTCAATCAGTACAAAGATTAAACTAGATAGTAATATCTCTTGTTACTATGTAATATGAAGCAGAATGATAGCAGAAATAAGTAATATAGCTAAATATGAATTGTACAAATTAGGATGCTTTTGTAATTTAAAAAGTTTCAAAACCTAAAAAGGATTTGGTATGGATTCATTTGCTACAGGAACTTCATAAAAATGCCTCAAGTGAACATTAGTGAAATAATATGCATGTAAGATGTGACTTTTCTCCAAGAAATTTTATCTGAAAAGTCCTGTACAACTTTTTATTTGCAGATAATTGAAAAATCACACTTGGTATGTGGAATTGAAATATTGTCTCATTATCTGCTATGAGGAAGTTCATCGTAGCCTTCCTATGTCTCTGGTTTGGTTTTAATTATATTTTCCTGTCAATCTCTTGACCTTTTCCTCTTTTCTAAAGTATTAGTTATCCTGAAATTTAAAACTCACATATGTAAGATTTATTCAGCCACATGCATTTTTTTAAAAAAAGTAAGTTATGTCTTCATGAAAATTAATCTAGAAAAATTTTATCAGCATTATAAAGGCAGGGAGTAGGACTGTTTTGTTGCTAAGTCACTAATTGGATGGATCTTTCTAGATGTGACTGCAGTTTCTAGTGCCATCACCTGTGATCTTGTGTCATCCTGAACATAGGCCTAGATTTTTATTTAGGGGATTAGATGTATGAGTAACAATGTCCTGGTTTGGGTGAAAACAGAACTAATTCTGTTCAGTGATTTTACTTTTTTTGAGGTCTTGGTCTCAAAACCCACATTCCTAACTTTCCTTGTTTGTAAACTGGTGCTGTTGCTCATCTTGCTTTGTACATAGACACATAAACCCAAAGTTTATTAAAGTTCTAAGGTAGTTAGATACCAGGTGATGAGGATAATAACTGTTCTCCTGAACTTTTGTTATTGATTATTGTGTTTCACTGTGGACTGGATTGCAATACTGTCCTTTACATCAAAGTCAGAATTATGGGATCATAGATATATGCAGAGAGATGGTTGTACAGTAATTATATGTGGTTTTATGTGACTTCATAAAAATATGGGAGGCAATATAATACATTCTCAAATGGTTTTAGCATTGACTAAAGATTATTTTACTTGCTTAGATATCTGGTTGTTATCTTCCATTTTGTTCTTTCCTCTCTCTCTTTGATACCATGTGCAGCAGTATTTTAATTATGCTCTAGATTTTCCAGCACAGATGCAAAATTGTTTTTTTCCAGAACTGTATCAAAATCATCGTAAAGATGAAAAAAAATGTTATTTTACACATTAGTAAAATAAAATATACGTACTTCTTTCTCCCTTATGAGAAGAATCAGATAAAGGTTTTCCTAAATTGACATTCTTTACATATTTTAAAGGGGAAAAAAATAAAACACAGACTTTTTAGTTTCCTGTAGCTTGCACGTTATTAGTATAATTCAGATGAGCCCAAATCACCAATAAACCTGAGTGTTACTGGATGTTTTGGAGGAATAAGGGATTAGGATCCCATTATAATCAGTTAGGGAAAAAAAAAAAAACACCCTCACTTTTTTTCATCCAGAAGTCATCTTTACAAAGGAAAACATTTTTTTGTTGTTCATATCTATTTCATACTGTCACTATTAGAAGTTTAACATGTAGTTCTACCAGTATTCTCATCAATACTCTACCAATAAAAGCAGCACTCTACAGTGCATGAGGATCTTTTTTCAATGCTTTCCATGCACTGACCTAGAGATAGTGGATGTTACAGGAAGTGTCTTTTATAAACGCATTTGCTAAGAGAGTTTAAATGATGAATAAAAATAAGTAGAATTAACACAATTATATTTTTTATTACTTGGGGTTAACTAGCTAGAAAACTGGCTATCTTGCCCTAAATTGTTTTGCTATTTAGATATATCAGCACAATGTTCTCAAAGATCTCTGTGGAATATAGCTTTTATTTAACAGAAAATGCATCAGAATACTGCTATCTGAGTGTGAGGTGGCATGCTGATTAGCAATTAGTGTTCTGAGGTGCTCAGCAGTTTCAAAGTTCATGAATAGGAAAAGATAGGATCTGGGCCAGAAAAAGGAAGTGCTGATGTTGGAACTGTCTGCTGTGAGATCCTGGTAAATTTGGAAGATGGAGAGTACTGAAGGATGAGAGAATTTTGGAGAGATTTTTTTCAGTAACAAATGCCATTTCCTTTGAGACACTGGACTAATCAAATACTGAAACATCTGCAGGATTAGCATAGGGCATTTTAGGAAGTAGTTCAAGCTATACTAATGTCTATGGTCTCGGTTTCTCATATTGGCTGAAAAAAAACAGCAACCCTTGGAAAGCAGTTGAGGTTAATGCTGTGGTAATGGTGGAGATTGTATTTGATGAGGGACACAATAGTGGGTGGAAACATCAATCTCAGTCTCTTCTCAATGAGTACAAGTCTCCATAGCAGAGAAAAAAAGGTTGTAGTTTCACTGGCTTTTGTCACAGGGGGTCACAGAAGATGGGAATCTGCCTTCTTTCTCAAACTCCATGACAAACTTTAGCCTTAACTACTTGGAAACTCAGGGATTGTTTTTCATAGTAACTGCAAAGGCATATACTGATGTAAATCCATTTGGCTTGATTCCATCCTCATATTGACTTGAATGAAAGTACACTGTAGTCAAGTAACTTCGGGATAAAAAAGTAGAGTTAGAACACAGTCAGGTCCCTGGTCTGCTGTTACTGTTCTTTTATCTCCCTTTTGATTCTGGGTGCTTAAAAAGAGAGGAAACTGTCCTGCTTTTCCACTGTGTTACCTCTTATATAGTCAAATGGACTTGTGCAGAGGCAATGCACAAAATTCCAACAAAACCATCACTTTTTACTTGGAAAATGTCTTTTTGTGGGCATCTCAGGATTCACACTTAATTGAAAAAAAAATATTTGTCTCTCATCTGCAGTAGAAATTCTTCCATACAGCCCATTAACCTATGATTAAAATCTTCTGTGCAGGAAGGAACTGAAGCAAGATTTTCTTCTCTCAGTTTCATTTGATGAAATCCCACAACTTCATATCATAGAGGAACCCATTCTGAGGGTCTCCAAGGTTAATTCTCACTGTAGGTCCATCCTGAGTGGTGCTTGTTTTCATCCTACGAGGTGCAGTGTTTTGCTGTCTTTGCTCTGTGGTGTATTTTAAGCAAGGGTAATATAAAATATGACTGGGTAATACGAATATTACCTATGGCTACCTCAAGAGATCAGCTACATTATTCATGAGACTTTGTGCCTGAAGTAGGCTCCTATACCAGAAATAAAATAGTGAAATATCAAATAGGAAGATGGAGTTATTCCTATTTCATTCCAGTGGGAATAAGGAAAAATAAAGAAGGTTAAAAAAACAAAACAAAACAAAACAAAACAAAACAAACAAAAAAAACAAAAAAACAAAAAAAAAAAAAAAAAAAAAAAAAAAAAAAAAAAAAAAAAAAAAAAAAAAAAAAAAAAAAAAAAAAAAAAAAAAAACCAAAAACCAAACGAAAAAACAAACCTCAGTGATTTTCATTTAAATCTACTTGTATATGGTATCTTTTAAAGAGAGTGTGTACTTCTATTCAGCATGGCTGCCAGGTCAAATACTGATGTTTACACATTTGACTGTAGCAGTTCTGCTCAATTCCTCTCCATACATCATCCTTTTAAGAAAGAAATGTATCTGGAGGCAGTCTTTTTAACAACAAAAATCTCCTTGATCTGTCATTGCAGGTGGGATTGAGAAAAAGCTCAGCTTTATTAAGTGCTGTGAGAAAACCTTTATGTCCCTCAGAAGATTTAGACAGTGCTTGTGCGATTCCTTTGCATGTTTTAAAATGCATTAAACACAAAATAAAAATAATAAAAAAACCCTGTACTGCTAACCTTCAGATCATTTTTCCCCAGACAAAAAAAAAGTTTAAATAGCAGGTTAAATTAATACAATAATTTCTGTGTTGGTGAGTTTTCACTAACAAATGCTAATGTAGTATAGATCATACATTTTTATTGAAAGAATTGTGTATGATAGCTGCCTATTAACAGATAATTTAAGTTGACTCCAGAAATCACTCAGATTCTGACTTCTATTGATACCTTCCTTTACTGTCAGTTTTGCCTGCGTTTTCATTGGTAGCTATGGCTGTTAAGTGAAGAAATGCAAGTCCCAGCATGAAAGGATTATTTTGCTAATCTTCCTTAAAGCTTCTTCCCAAGTGTTCTGTCAATATGAGGTTGTTGGTATGAGACAACTTAAAAAAACTCAATATAAATCCTGGTTTTGGAGCTGATTTGAAGTTGCACGGCATTCCACAGTCATGTGGAAGGGTATTTACTAGTACTGGTTTTGTTCATTGTTTCATTCTACTGTCCTCTAAATCTAAGACCCAATTGGAATAATGTTTTCCTGTAGCTGCCCTGGCAAATATGGCTTTTATTACAGGAGATTCACACAGCTTTCAAATCCAATTAGACTCATGCCATCCTGCTGTGGCATACATTAAAATTTAGAAAATGAATCTTACAGAATGACCTGCTGCTTCTGCTATAGTATTTCTTCCCTTAATTAAAGGTTTCTTCAACCTGAATTTTATTTTTCCTACAGTGGGTTCTTTTAGGAAAGGAAAACTGTGGAAACAGAAAATGTATTCAGAGGTAGTGCTGTAAAAGGTACAGTATGTTCCATCTGAGCTAATAGAGATGACCCACTCGATAATAAAAGATAAAACCATTTCCAGGGCCCTGAACTAGCTGCAAGAGAACACACAAGGCAAATATTTTTTTCTTTGTAGGCTTTCAAAATAAAACAAAAGCCAACACTCCTCCATCCCCTTTTTAGCTATCCTACATGCACATTGGAAATATTTTTCATTAAACAAATGAAACCACTGTCCCAAAGTACATTGCAATGTAATTTCACCAAGTAAAAAGGCTTACTAAGATTCTCCTTAGTAAAAGAGACTCTGCCAAAACCATGGATCATTATAGCCAGAGATGGACCTGACAGATTCTTGCTGATTGACCGACTCTTAATTTTGTTAGGTGTAGGAACTTTCTGTCTAGCACATCGGAATATGAACTAACACGCTAAATATTTTATTCTGTGCAAAGTTACGTATCACAGGTTTTAATTCATCTTCATCGAGAGTTCTTATTGAAAATAAAATAGACACAGCTCAGGAGAGCAGGAGAGGAGAAGCATAATAATTAAAGCACAAATAATCTGAACTTGTGACTCTATTAAAATTTCTTATTAAAGTATGCTTTGTGAAATCTGTCTTGTTTTTAGTGGTGCCTTGCCTTGATGAAATGTTCTATCCCGGGGCACTGGTTTTTTGGATCCTTGAATCTTTCAAAAACAGCCCTAATAAGTGAAATAGGCTATGTTTGTCCATCAATTGACCTGCAAAATGCCCCAGGACATGGCCTGAACAGGGAAAGTATGTACCCATTGTTAGTACCTCTCTAGATTCCTCCCTCATGAATCAGCATGTGCCTTTTCTAGTTGCCTTAGGGAAAGATCAGATCAAAGGGTGCTGGAGGTAAGGGTGCTTGATGATTGCCCAAGGGTTGCCACTGGTGTAGGATACAAACCCTGTGCCTGCACGGTGGTGTGTCTGGGATTGATCTATTCATATCTGAGCTCTGGGATTAGGGTGCCTAGCATGACCTTTGCCTCTGCTCTTCTGTGTGTAAGCAATAGCATCATGTATCTGAGGCTTGTACATGGCTGCTTTGTTCTTCAGATCTAGGTCTGCAAATTGAAATCCCACCAGCTCTGACCAGGGTCAAATGTGTTTGCTTTACCACTTTGATAAAGACTTTCTATTTGTAACACGGCTTTCTGGATGGCATAATGGTTTAGTTTTGTTTATATATATTATGCTACTTTCACTCCTGCATTTTGAAAACTTTATTCATATTAACTTGTATCGTTGCGAGGTTCTTATATTGAGACCATCCATTTACTCATGTACTTAGCTTGTCCCTCCATCTGCAGTCTGAAAACCCTTTCTACGGCTGTCTTGTAGGAGCAGGTTGCATACACTGTTGCTCATGAATGTTTTGTGTCATATTTGCTTTAGTGAACGATCCAGTATCAGAATGTAAAGGAACTCTGTCATTTGTGTTATGATTTTTTTTTTCAGAGCATGGAGTCTGAACTTTAGTATAGGGTTGACATTGCATTAATTTTGCTTTTTTTCCTTCTTACCTCATGATGCTGTGGTTTGTATTACAACCTTGCCAATTGTTCATCTAGTCTATTCAGTTTCCAAGAGACTGTGACTGGAAATAATCATCCTTTTTCCCCTCTGTGATACCTGTGCTTTCTTGTCAGTGACTCACTCAGCCACTGTTCCTTTTCTGAACATGCAGTTTTAATAGAAATGCCAAATGTAGTGAGTCTACTCTAATGACTAAGTGCATTGAAATCACAGAGTAGATGCATTAAAAAGGACCTAAGAGCTTGCCCCCAGAAAGCTTTTGAAACCTCACCAGAAATATGGCTAATCTTTAGGACCAAGATTGTGACTATGGTGTCATGTAGTAGAAACCCCTTCATACCCTGAGGGAGCTAGTTTATATCTCTTTTCCAGAGGTATGACAATATCAGAGAATTTTCCTTCTTACACACTTTACTAGGCAAGTGAGTGGGTGGGTAAGAAGAGGCAGGAAAAGACTGCAGACACATTTTCTTCTCCTTCCCTCCTAAACTGTCTTTGTTTCTGATTCAGAAGGATAATAATTTACTGTTCACTTTTGCTTAGGCATGGATACACAGTCAAAATCAACCTTCTCTCAGAAGCGATATGAACAACTTGTTTTTTAAGTCTTTGATTCTTCAGAGGCACGTTTTTTCAAGTGAACTAATGGTACTGCAGCTAACCATTTTCCAGTTCTTGCTTATGCTTAATTTACATCAGCTACTCACCACGGCCAACAGGAACAAACATTAGCAAGGGATTCTTTTCTTCTTTCAGGCTGGAAAAGCCTGTGTTAAGCTCAAGGCTGTTACAAAGGCATAAGAACCAGCAGGGCATATGCAGCCAGGTTCCCAGCTTTATTTGCACAGGGCAGTCCCTCTGGAAGCAGGGATCTCTGTGTGAAACACTCCTCCTTGAGTTATTGCTATAAAGAGGAGTGATCTGACCCATATATATTAGAGTTGAAAAGACCTCTGGGGTCATCTACTCCAAACTCTGCAAACAATGTAGGTTGATATGATCCTCAGGGACGAACATTTACCTTGAAATCAGTGACCCTTTCTGCCATATTACCTCCCTCCTCTCTCATTTTGTGCTACTTAATCTACATTTTCCCTTCAGTAATTTTGAGCTATTACTACACTTTTATGTGCTTTCCCTATCCTGCCAACAGTCCTCCCACACCACCCTCCACCTTCCCTTTATTAATTCTTCTTAAGTACTTGCAGCCCATTATCATGTCATCTTTTCTCTAGACAGGGCAAATTCAGCAGTTGGTTCTCTTGCCTAACTACTCCTAATACGATAGTTGCTGTCTTCTGAACTTTGAGGGTTTTTTTGTTGTTTGCTGCCTGCCCTAGTTAAGTTTTCTTTTTTTCTTTGAATTGACCACAATTTTCTAGTAGGGAATGCTCAGCAATACAGATGTAGCCTTACCAGTGACGACTATGTAAGACATATTTCAGTTCCATGTATAATACTTTTCTTCATTCTGTCACAAGGACACTAATCAGTGGAACTGCAGAAAACAACTGAGTTTTATAGAAGTCAAAGTCACTGAGCACTATGGAAATCAGTGAAAGATGAATTATGACAGAAAGATTAAGAAATTCATACAGATTCATCATTCATATAGAATGATGTGCCATGTTCTTGATGATACAAATATAGATATTGGCATGTAGATTTATATATTTTATTTTATTTTTTTAATCTTTTAAATGGCATAGGAGTGATGTTTTAATCCTTTTTTTCATTGTGTCCACTAAACGTTTTGGGCCAAGCTCCTTTACTGATTATCTGATTGTCACCTCATCTTGAGTGCACACAGTGCTTTTCCTCCCATCTTCAGGGCACCCAACTCGTGCCACTGTGCAGTACAATACCCAGAAAGCCACCTCCTCTTACCTGGTTCATGTATCATGTTCTAAATCACATCATGATTTTTTGAGTGCGGTGAAATAATTCAGCATAAAGGCAAAATCTGGATTGAAAAAATCACCACAAAGTTTGGGCTGGAGTTACAGACCCCATTTCTTTTTGAAATTTGTTTTTAAATTGAGGGGATGGAAAGATTGACTAACATATATATTATATGTTTATTTACTTTCATTCTAATTGCAAATAATTTTGCCTAATGTGAGTTCAAGATTGTTTGAAACACACATACTCATACTTATCATACTTCTCTCTCAACACATTCTAAAAAGATAATGGGGAAGAAGGATACTCGCTTAAAAATGTAAAAGTTTAATTAAAGATACCTGTATGTGAAGCATGTTTCTTCAGAATATTATTCAATACTGCCACCTTCAGGCCAAAGTGTATCTAAGCATTTAAGGAGATTTCTTCTATAAAGAATCTTACTATTTTACATATTTTCGATTTTAAAAACCCTGTTAGTGCTGCTGCTTCTAGAGTTGGGATGAGGAGGACAAGCAGTGGTGGCGTTGTGAATTTCAGGAAATTAAAATCCTTGAGCTTAAGGAAAGAAAAGCAGAGGGGAATAAAGCATCACATTTAATTTACTAGACCCATATAGTGTCTGTTTTTTCCTTTAACAAATCACCTCAGATAATTCGAATTAGGCTTCTTCATCTTCTGCGGTTTCCTTTTCTGTTACATTGTCTCTTGCAAACTTCTCCCAATGTTTCCTCTTTTTCAGGTTCACTGAAAAAAAAATCATAAATAAAGGTAACCCTTCTAAGTAGGCAATCGCATTAAGTAACATGTGCTTTGTCCGTGGTCTTGTCTCTGCTGGTTTCTTCCACACTAAGTGGGGAGATTGGTCCATGGCAGTGAAATATTGATTGACTGATGGCAGGATCCCATTTCCTGTGTATCGAAAGCCAAATCCTTTTGAAATACAGCATTACATAAACAGTGCCTTCCACCCAGCGAAAAATGTCATGCTGTTCAGTAACAACAATGGCAAACACTCCCTTTGGACTGAGGCGTAACGCTTCACTTCCCACTTAAATGGTTTTGCACTGTTGCACTAAAGAGCTGGCACATTACTCCCCACAGGTGGCTGCATTTCAGCGGCTGGGTGAAGTGAGTCTCTATTTCATCTTTCAGCCGTAGTGAGTACTAAACATAACATAGGGCTCTTCTATTTCCACAGGCTATTAACCTTCCAAAACATTTACCTCTGAGGCTAAACTTCGCAGTACTTCAACTTCAATTCCGAGAAATGTCTCCATTCAAAAACAATGTGTTAAGCGAGAGTGAATTAAGTCCCTTTGCAACAAATAGTAAGCATATGCTGGAGCTAAGCTGGGGTTGAAAAGGCTTTCTAAATTTAGTCTTTCTCAAAAGTAACATTTTTATTTTAGCAAGTTTGAGCAAAACTGCTTCATCTATTTTTGAATAATGAGAGGATGGCAATAAAACACATAACCTAACTGAACTTCTGTCACATAAAGGCATTTTAAAATATGACGCTTTATTAATAGTAATTTCAGAGGATTTAAACAACACAGCAGAAGTTCAGAAGAACTGAAAGCTGACATCTTCAAAAGAAAATGGTAGGTCTACAAAGGTTTATCAGCATCCTTGTCATAAAAACCCCTAGCTTTCTTCTGGGGAAAGTCAACCCTCATCCAGCTGACAACAGGACCACCTAAACAGATTCTTTAAATTCTCTGTTAGTTGAGGGTAATATTTCCTAAATAGGGGAGGTAGAAAGAGATGTTCTCAGTAAGTAGATGGGCTGGTTGTTTAACCACAGGTTCTTCAACAGCTTCAAGTGTGAGTGCAATGCCAAATGAACTAGGAGGGAGAAGCTTTATCAAGGAAAGAGAGGTATGTATGTATATATGTTACAGCTGGACTAACCAAGATGCTGTATATGCCTTATCTAATAAAGGATTGCACAAAACTTGCAGGAAAGGGCAATAGTTAGGCTTTCAATAGCTCAATTTCATTCCCACTGTCATTTAGAAAATGTGGCTGAAGATGAGATATTCTCTGCACTTATAAAATGGAGAATTATAACAAAAAATGAAGGACTGTACAAGTGGGTGGTTAGCCAGAAATACTTTCTGCAATAGAAAGAGGAAATAAAAGTGAAGTTAGATACTAAAGGGAGGAAAGCACATCCAACAATAATTCAGTATTCTGTCACTGGCAAAGGGAGCTTAGCAGTCCAAACAACAGATTTTGAAATATTTAATCTGCAAGATCTGTGGAATTATGTATAGAAGGAGATGTCTTGGCTGTTTTCTCAAATTAAATTGATTATGTCTGTGCATTATATTACACGGATTTATTCTGATTAGATCTAAAGCTAAATGTCCTTCTTCCCAAGGCAGATTCAGAAACTCAAGAACTTTTTTTTTGTTTTTCTTACTGTCATGGGTTTCTATCGGGGACACTGCAGCATTGTTCCTGCATCCATGGTAGCTCAGAAACTGGCCTGCCCATTGGTTGCTGCCTTGCACTTGAAAAGCTGCTTACCTTCAGTGTGGCTACATGGAGGCTTGTTACAATACACTCATCACAGTGGCATCTGAACACTGTATAATCTCTAAAGTGCTTGAGGATGAATGCCTTATAAATGTACAATATTATTACTGTATACTCCACTTAAGTGAGACATGACAAATAGGGATAGCTGCTTTACTGGGTCTATCTTTGTGGAAACCGATGACAGTGTGTAGTAATGACTGTTAGTTAATCAAGATAGTATTGGCATATGTTCTGCTTAAGAGGTCTGATTTAGTTTCTGTTAAATAAAGTGCTGTTTAGCCAGGTGACAAAGAGGTTTGAAATCATGAACTGTTTTTTAAATATGCAAGGTGCCAAATAAAAGGCAAGGGTGGCTGAATTCTGTGGCACTGGCTGAGAGTAGGAACAGTCTGTTGTCATTGCACCAAATCACTTTTGATCATGGCCCTAACGAGCCCAGCAACAGAGGTAATTCTTGCTTGGCATTTCTGTAGCTCCTAACAGGTGAATGTGTGCATTGTACCACGTGAACCGATGCACGCCAAGTACTGTCACTGTGTCCAGTTGCGGGCCTGACTGCTCCAAAATAACCCAGTGTATGTTACACCTTCATCTCAGGCTTCCCCAGTGCAAGACATCAGAACTTTTGAATGTATGGGGATCATGTCTCTCTCTTTAACAAGCTGTCTTGCCTTTAACTTCTCCCTTGCTAGGTTCAAGTGTGTTTGGGCCTGAGTAGAGCATTTTGTGTGAATTCAATAAGTCTCCTTGGACTGTGGTTCAGTGAAGCACAAAGCGGTTGTTCTACTAAATTAAATGGCGGTCTGTAGAAGAACTAACACAGTTTTCAGTGTTGAGAGGTACTGTGGCTTGATAGACTTGGCACACATGGAAGGAAGTGCTAACACTTTGTCTTCTCAGCCTTAAACCTTTCACTTAGCTATAATATCACAATGTATGAGTCCATGCCTTTTTCCATGTTGATTTCTCTCACCTGACATACCTTCTTTACAGGAAAGAAACAAAAAGTCTGTCAGAAAAATTATCATGCCAATAAGTGCTGCAAATCATTGTAGTCTTCATAAAGGGGTATTAAAATGAAGAGCTCCATAATGATTTACAGCCTCTTTGGCTAAACAACTTGGGGTGGTTTATTTTACCATGGAATAAAAAATAATTTATCATTTCTCCTGTATGGAGAAACCTTGAAGATAATGAGATAATGACTGATAAGTCATTTTTGAGTAAAAATTTACAGTGTCATCATGAAAACAAGATGTATCTCAGTAAGTATTTAAGCATTCTTTTCAAAATTAGTATTTTATACCAAAAGTATTGTTTTCCATATGAGAAATCCTTCTAAATATCGTGTGCAGTGGATCTGGTAAGTGCTGGAACTTGTGTCTTATTATAGCTGCTTGAAATATACTTTGTAACATTAAAAACATTCAAAGTGTATTCTGCTTCTTATTTCAGAGAATTTCCATGAAAGTCCAGTGTTTCTATGGTTTTCTTTTCATACACAGCAACTTCTAGAGTCTGGAAAACTTTGGGTTTGCTTCTTATCCTTAACTGAAAGACACCATAAAAGCTATGTGAACCCTATGATGTTATATTCTTTGTTTCTAACCTGAACTACAAAATTGTTTGTCAATAAGCTGTGATGCTTTTCACTGTATTTGATGTAAACCTTAGATTCTTATCTGCTAAACTAATGTATGGAATTAATCTAAATTATACTGTCTGAAAATTAAAGCACCTGTTTGTTTTAAACTGTTTTCCTAAGTGCTCCCTCTTCTATGCACAGTTGTGTAAGGAGCCTGTTTGGTGGAGATCCAGGACAAGGTGAGGTGTAAGTCTCTTACTGGAGATGCTTTTCTCTCTTTTTCCACTAACAGAAATGGACATTGGCTGGCACCTTTAGCCTAAACATTACCTCTTCTCTTTCTGAAACTCATTCTTGAGTTCATTATGTTAAACTTCTGCAATCCTTTACACAGTTTCTGTTCTTTACTTTCAGGCAAAAGAGTACATTGCTTGTTTCTCTTTGCAGTTTGTTTTAGCACTAGCATACTTTTTAATATGTCTTCTATTCCCTATGTTTCCTACCTATTTCACAGTTAAGTGAAGGTGAGGCTGTCAAAGTGTTTCCAGTGCTCTGTAACCTATAGCTACTGGGCTCTTACCTGCCTCTCAGGTGAACAAGGTTATTCAGTTTGTTCAGTACAGAAGCTCTCCGTGGAGTCAGCTAACTGCTACTTGTGGGACCAAGAAAGACTTAGGGGCACCTCCTCGAGGAAATTCTCAGAGCTCATAGGACAGGCCATAAAAGTATTTCAGAAGTAAATATTCTACTTACAGTAATCTAGAGTACCTCCTGATTTAGATGTGGGAATAAAATGTATCCCTATTAACTTAGCTGTTCCTAGGCTGTGAGACCGTCAACTATTAATAGTTTAGCCCTGGATAGTTAGACAACAAAATTCTTGTTAACTGTTAGTGGGAATCAATTTGTTGCATGGTCTTGATTTATTGTATTTCACAGAGAAAGTGAATCCAGCTTGTGATTAGTTTTATTCGCTGTAAGCCCTTTCAAGTCATAGGATGAAATAAAATTATGACCGAGTCTAATGATGGACATGGATCAAGATATTTTTTCTCTCTGTCATGAAATGGAGTCTTATGAACAGATTTCTTTCCATTGTTAGTTTAGGAAAGATGAGTCAAGCAGAAAAACAGAAAAAGAAAATAAGGGGAAAGTTACAGTCTGCAGAAGGAGGAAAGAGACCATTTCAGCTCTTCCCAATTTGCTAGAAAATATCTTTGCCTCTCTCATCATCACCTTTCATTCCCCCTACTCACAGCTTATGTTAAAATATTTACTGAGGCTGTTGCCTAAAACCACAGCAGCTAAACCACTTTAGTAAGGAGTGAATTTGCAATAGGATTCTTATAATTTGTGCCCAGGGATTGGAAAGAACTCTGCATCGTTATGCAAGTGGCATATGTAACAGTCAGGCTAAATGGTGAAACAAAAAGGAAAAGAAAGGAAATCGCTCATGGACATGCCTGAGAATTGACACAATAGATTCCTCTGAAGCGATTCTGTTATATTGTGAAAATACATGCTTGGATCATTTTAAAACTTTTTATTATTTACTTGATAGACCATAACAGCTCTGAAGCTTACTGCAGTGTTTATTCAATAGACCAGCTCTGTATTTTTGGTCTATCATGTAAATATGCATTTGAACAATTCTAAAAGGGCATATTTTACTCAATGGACCATAGTGGCTCCTCTGGAGCCTGTTATGCTGTAGGGCATTTTGTAGTATGTTGCAGTTCCAGTGTTAATACAGGCATACTCATCTCCATGGTGTGCTTTTTCAGTATGCTCTAAGGACTGATTCCCTTCTAACCATACAGGTGCCTGCATGGAAAGGGAGGTTTCTCCAAATAGCTTTATATTGCGCCAAGCTTTTGTCTGTCTCGTTAAAAAGAGAGAAACGCCTTCAGGAGGTAAGCAGGTCAGTCGGAATTAATGCCACTGTCCAAATTTTACTGGCGGATCATATAATTAAACATGAGAAACCACAGCTTCCTCCAATCACCTGGTAGTCCCTGCGTGCTTGCTTGAAAATCTTCATTTTCTGGTGTATCTGTGAATGTCTCACTGACACTACCTTAAGGATATGGAATTCGTTGTTTTTTTAAAATAATACAGATTCTTGGTTTTATCTTCCACTGATTCTTGTCAGCAGTCCTCTGCAGGGGATCTGTATGTTTCCAGTGACCTAAAAAGGAAGGTGGAGCATCAAGCTGAAGTGTCCTGTGAAAGCCTGAGGTGCAAGGGTTTACTACGCACCATTAACATCTCTTCAGGTTGTGTGAGGGCAGAGTTCTTCTGTAAACAGCAGTCACTCAGAACTACAAGGCTTTTCATCTGTGCCTGGGTTTCCCATAGAATGACAAAACCTGAGCTTGAGTTATTTACCTCAGACCTTGTGACAGGACAAGGATCCCATATTAGCTATGAAAACACTGCCTTAGTTCAAAGATGGACCAGAATCTCAGTTAGTGTATGTCAGCTATATGGCTGGAAATATTTTATGTTGTCATTTCTGCTCCTTCCCTTACTTTAGTGGGGGAAAAAGAAGGAAAAAAAAAAAAAAGATTGCTGGATTTTTTTGTTTTCTGCTTTTCTTTTTTTCTTAGTTCTTTCAAAGCTGCTGGCGTTGCTGAGGCGTGAAGACCAGTAAGAGAAGAGTTTGCATATGCAGATTTTACTACCTTAATTAAAATCAGGAGCACTTGATTACACTGCTGAGCCCCAGAGCTGCAAATATGTAAACAAAGGTTACATGCTCAGAAAGGAAAATTGAGCCCTAAGTCATGTTTTTGTGATAGACTTTTGTTAGTTCTTAGTCTGCTGTTAATGTGAATCTCAGTGCCAAATTAAATTCTTTATTCCTGGATTGAAGTGCATGCTGTTCCAGGAGCACACTTTGTGGTTATTTTGTTTAAGTTTGGGATGGTTTTGTTTTAATTTTTATTTGCTTCTCTGACTCAGATCCCCCTTGCTTTCTGGTTGGAAGGAATAAAGCAATTAAAAGCAGGTGTAGCTTGAAGAATGTGTTGGGGCATATATATAAAAAAGTGATTAATAGGAAAAACAAGCCATGGGTTTTCATTTATTTTTTTTAATTGTCCTCCTGTGTGGCTTTAGTCCTTTGAAATCCAGAGAATGTTGTGGTTCTTCTGCCTCCAGAAGGATTTCCACTAGTGGACCTGAAAATAGTATTTGGTAAGACATTCTTTCTCAGAATGCTTGTTCCTGTCTTTACACAGTAGTCTTTAGTGACTGACCCTCATCTATGTTGATACAACTGTCCTTGATAAAATGGATCATTCCAATGACCTGTTCACAAGAAAAACAAGAAAAAAATCCCAGCAGAAGTCCCTGGTACTGTGTGCTTGCTCTAAAATGGATCATTTCAATTATCTAATTCATAGCACAGTTCCATAAACAGTTCTGGCGTAACTGAGAGCCCTGGTGTGAGTCAGGGAAGAAAATGGCTGGGGAGGGATAAGTAGCGGAGGAATACTTTCTTAGACGATATACCAATGCCATGAGCATGCTTTGCAGATGGACCCTCTTACATTAAGACAGTAGTGTTACATGTCAGTTTTCCTATTTTTTTCTAATCATAAAACAGTTTATCAGTGCAGAAGATTTGCTTTTCTTACAAATATGTGTTTTAATGAGCTGTCAGGTTCCCTTTTTGATCAGTTATCTCTCAGTCTTAACAAATAAGACCAGTCCTGGAACAGAGATGGGAAGATACTTATGCTGGTGTAGCTCCCTCAAGCTCACATCTTCTCAGGGTGTTTCCTTAAGAAACCATGTATATGGTGAAAAGTAGGTGTACTATTCTTCCATGCTGCTTTGGAACATTTGCTTTGCAAGGCAGAAGTGACTGTATGTGCTATTAGTCAGTAAAGAATAAGACTGTTAGTTTAGGTAAGAAGCTCTGGGATCTTCTAAGGCTATAATGTGATGTAACCTGTCTGCGTTTTTAAAAAAGAATATTGCAGGTATTTTTTTAAAAAAATTTGTTGTCATTTATCTCCATTTTAACACTTTGAGGTCTTTTCTGCTTACTGACTCCTGGGTTTTGCTGATATGAAAGATATGTAGCAAAATTCAGTATCTGCACAGATCCCCCCAAAATAGCAAAGGCTGACATCAATATGTCACATTTCCAGTTTGTAAATTCCACTAACTTATTTCACTTAAGGATACAATTCAAGCTCACCCTCCAGACAAAGCCTCTAATCAATTAGGAGTAACTGATTATAAAGGAAAATTTGTAAAATAAAATGCCATAAACTTCACAGGTCTGATAAAAGTATAGCTGTCAGGACCTAAGTTCAAGCCAGATCATAGCTACCAAAGTGCCTATCAGAGTACAGCCTTGGGTGAGAGTTTTGCTCTGATCTGTGACATAGAGAATTCACATTATCTGGAAAATGGATCTCTGTATTTTGTCTTAATTTTGCATGGTACTTACTACAGAGCCAAAGTAATACCTAAACTAGATTATTAATAGAAAGCAATGTGTTTCCTAAAGATGAACTAGAACCCAAACACAAGGGACAAGGTTCTATTATCAGGATAAAGTATGTTCTTTTGTCAGTTCATGCACAGATCACATTAACATTAATGACAGTTTCAGACACACGCGTGTATGTCTCTCATTAACACTAATGGGCAATACATGCACATAGATCTCTGGTTAATACTGATGGGAATTACATATACGTGCAACACTCATTAGCATTAATGAGGTTTCTCCTGTGGATATCTAATGATCATTAATGGGAGTTACACGCATGTGTATTTCCCATTAACATTAGTGGCACGTGCATCTCTCATTAATATTGATGGCAAATACAGGAAGCCATATCTCATTAATATTAGGAGGAATGATGCACACAATGGAAAGAGAAAGTTATTTCTGATATATGCTCATTGACGAAAGTTTGAACTGTTGTTCTGTTCTAAAGCAACATCAGTTTGTGCTGTCTTCTGGGGAATTACTCAAGGTTTCTATGACCTTGTCCACAAGGCATAGGTTTCCTTCCCACACGAATGAAGTAGTTCTGAAAAGCCCAAATATTCTTTTATTTTATACCAGACAGCATGTAATCGCTGTCGTGTATTTTTTAAGCAAAAATATTTCTGAATTGCTGCTATTTCAAAGAAAATTCTATATATGCTTTTCACAGCATAGGGGTGGCACACACCAGCTGCTGAGTTATTGCTCATAGGCACACAAAATTTATTATAAGTTCTTGTGATCATAACTCCATTTTACATCATGCACTAGGGCAGTATTGTGTTAAATTCTGACATGGTTCTTGAGGAATGTGGTAGGGACTAAAGGCCATAGCTTCTGTTTGGACTAAAAAAAAGGTACAAATTTACTATAGTACTGAGCTTCTTATCCTTCCAGTTACAAACGGACTGCAATTCAGTGCTCCTTTCAAAGATGTGCTCTCAACCCTGCCGAATTGTTTTCCATGGGCTTTTCTGTAGGACTGTATTTTAGCTCTCCTTTTGAACATCTGTCATTCCTGTTGTGTAGTGTCAGTGCAGAGCTCAGGGTGTGAGGCAGCCAAGGAGTCTGCTCCTGGAAAGGACAGGACAGCCCTCTCTCCTCCGTGGGGCATTGCTGCTTGGGTGAGTGCTGAAGAGCTAGGAAAAACCTGCAGCTCAGCACCTGGATGGCACATGGTGTCCATGTAGCATGAACAGGGATGAGCAGACAGGTCGAAGGAAGAATTTTGATCTCCCTATGAAGTTGCATATATAGAGACAGGGGAAGGAGATTGCAGAAAGCCCTGGCCTGAGAATCAAGTGATTTGCAATCAGTTCCCATCTTCATATCCCATTGTAGGATTAATTCTTCTTTTTCTGTTCTTTGATATACCTACTACCTTGTACACAGGAATTATAACCTGAAATAGGTTCTCTAGATGCCACTGTAATCATTTATCTGTGGTTAATACTAATGATAAAACCATATCAGTTATATACTATTTAAACCAGAAACTACTGTATTTAATTTTAAAAGTCCCTTTGGTATGATAGGCTTATTGCTTTTCTGATTACTATACAGAATTAGAATATCCATTGTCCATGGAAATTAGTTACAAAAAAACAATGTTTGCAAATAATAGATGAAAAGATTACGTTTGGCAAACATGACTGTACTGTATCAGGTTCCCTAAGGCTGGAGGAGGTATATACTGCACCTTCCTATGCCAGTAGGTCCCTTGTATAAAAAGGTTTCAGTGTGGGGAATGGCAGGTTCTATCACTGAAGCTGCTGCTCCATTTCAGGAGCCTTCTAGAGAGAGGGAATGAGAGTGTGAGAGCAGTTTTAACTCCCACAAGAGCTGTGTAGACAAACTGCCTTGCATGAGCTTTTCCCTCCTGCCCTTCAGCGGCATGCATTGAGCACTCTTTTGTTGCATATTGGTTCCTCAGCATTGCAGCCATGTAAGGGGTTACCAGCAGATGTTTTATTGCTGGGCTCCCTGACCCTAGCAGGGTCTATGTGGTATGTAATCTGCTTCGATTTGTGTGAGGATCAACAACAAGTTTAGATACAGCCCACATAAATGCATACAACTCTTTATAAGCAAACAAACATATAGACTCAGACATACGCTTGCATAAGATGCACACTTATCCACACTCACATTCACCCATCCTTCGGAAGTCTACTACAGGAAAGGTGATTCTAGTGCTAAAGGATGACAAATGTCAGAAGACATCAAGGAAAGTCACAACAATAATATTCTGTCTGGCTACAGTGGCATTAAAGATTCTAATCTGTAACTACAGCTTTCACTTATAATTCAGAATTCAGCTGCTAAACAAACTAAATAATTTATCAAGTACAATATGTTCTAACTCTACAGCTTGAAAAAGCTGCAGCCATACCTTTGTTTCAAAGAGTCACCAAATGGTAGAAATGTCAACCTCTTCTTTAAAGTGTTTCTTCCTCAATTCCCATGGTAGATAGCACTGGTTTGTTTTTTTTTTTTCATAAGATATTTTATTGTTTTTCTACTTTTCATCAGGGTGGGGTTGCCATGGCGATAAAGTAGGATGTCTTGCTGGATTTCACCTTTGCTGTCTTGCTTCATATGGTTTTCTCTCCTCAGAGCAAACATGGTGGATGCAATGCACATACAGATGTCTAATTTCAGATTTCTTTCTCGAGTGTGCTTGGCAGCTGCTCTCCTGAGACAGGAAGGCAGCACTTTGCAAGCAGCATTTCACATTCATCCTTCTGCTCTCTAATGGCCACCATCACGTCTCCCTTGCTTTGTGTGCTCTTTTAAGACAGACAAAGCTTTTCATGAAATACCTGCTTCCAGTGTAAACAGAAACTTTTTTTTCAAGCATTTCAATTAGCTAAATGACCAAATCAATTCCCAAAGTTAGTCGAGGCCAAATGGTGAAATATGCCACAACAGAATTTGGAAACATCCATTTCATATCCCAGCAATATTCCCAGAGCTAAGCCAGTTACTGGATTTAAAAAGATGGGTTTAGGTTGTGAAGCTGCTATCATGACTGTGCTTCTGAACTGGGTCTCCCCCTTCCCCTCTGTCAATGTTTCTTGCTATCTTGCTATCCTAATTTCCCAGTTAGACTTCTAGGACTTCTCCAAGAAAAAAAAAAATCTTCAAAAATTAAATCACTCACAGGGATGAAGAGTTTTCACTTTATATCTCTCTCGAGCATCTTTGAAAACTAGATTATAAGTATGTTATCTATATCTGAATTTCACAGTGGTAGCATCTCAGAAATCCTCTAGATGAAAAGGATGGTAAATTTAAACTTAAGTCACAGTTCTTCAGTTTGAATCTTGCAAATCAGCTCTTCTCTCCTTGTGGAGAACCATCAGTGGAAATAGTTGGTATTTCAGGGTATGCTAATGAATAACGCATCCCATGAAAGCATCTCTAATATAATCAGAATTCAAAACCCCATATCCCAGTAACTATATGTGACAAAAGAAATAAAAAAAAGACATAACATTTTTAATGTGATATGATTTTTTTTTCCCTTTAGTGTTTGGATTTCTCTTTGCAATTCAACCAAAGTAAAATGGTGATGTGTTACATAAATTGATGTGGGTTATCTATGATGCCTTTCTTTCCTTCTTTACAATACTCTACTTGTAACAGTCAAGCTGGGAAAACATTTCCCGATTTCCAGTTCAAGGTCTTATCCTCTGCTTTCCTTCTGTCTTACTCGCTAGAGTTGCATTAAGTTTCCCTCTGATTCTACTAACAGTGCCCTGGCAGAGCATCAGTGTCATTTTAAAGTATCACTATAATACTTGTTCTTCTGACTACATTGGTCTCTGACTGCCAGTCCCACTTTTTCTCTTGCACAGATACTCTAATTATTCAAATATTATAGCACCCTAGAGTGACACGGACATTGTCTAGCTTTTCCATTTCATTAATGCCTTAGAAAACTTACAATCTGTGTAGAAGACAAAAAGCAACAGAGGGATATCAAGACAGAGGGGAAGAAGGGTGCAATGAGACTACGTGACTTTGCATGCTAAGCAGCAATATCAGCACTATGATATTATTTCTTACTTTTGGGGTATTATGATAAAAAAAAAGAGACTGAAGGGGAAACTCGAGAGCTTTCAAATGGTTCTGTATCTATTCCTTCAGGAGCTTTCATAGGATATGGTGGGCCAACAAGCACAAAGTTATTTTTGCAATTAGTAGAAGAGTTTGGCTTGCCAGATGAATGGGTGCTAGGACTTAATTTCTTAATAAAGTCACTTATAAGATTGAAGAAACTTTTCTGTGATCTGAGAAAACACAGTGCACATTATTTTGCTGAACTGGAACTTCTGGTTTCAACCTGGTAGTAAGGGTCTGCAAATACAGGTGCACTGCTACCATCGTGACAGGGACTCTATGTACTTCAGAAAACAGCCTCTGCTTACTATTTCTGCCCCAGACTAATACTTTCAAGCACAGTAAGTTACAGATACATTGATAATCATGTTTGTAGAGTAAACTGTTCTTTTACTGCTTCTCTCCAGGTTGCTTCTCAGGGCAGAGGCTTACTAAATTATAAAAACCAGGAATGGGACCCCTCACCTTGGCTTTCCATTGCATGTTGTAACTATTACATAGTCCCGTGTCATGTACTCTTCTGGTACTTGCAATGCTAACTTAGCTGCACTCTCTGCTATTTAATGCAATGACCATATTGGGGGGGGGAACTTTTTTTGGGGAAAAACTATAGTTTTGGGAAAACTATGTTTACTGATCATAGTCTAAAATTCATTTAGTGTGAAAATCTTAAAGTTCTTGAAAATATATCCTGGACTTTTGCTGAGCCTGCCAAGAACAGTAATAATTAATGGAAGAAAGTTTTGTGACAGAAACAAAAAGGCTGATCGTATGTTTTGTTTATAGTCCTATACTATTTCTCTAAAAGAAAAAAGGAATATTTACCTGCATTAAGAAGTATTAGAACTGAAAACACTGTATTATGGTGTGGTATTGCTTGCGTGCCAGTGTGCGAGCTCTATCCGTAGTTGATTCAGTTGGGAAAACCCATGAGCCAAATACCAGCTTTGTCATGTGTTTGCAATGATGTTTGCCATATCACAAAAACGATGATGTTTGCAATATCACATAACAGCAGAGGTTCAGTCAGGTGTAGTTATATCCTCCTAACTCTACATAGCATAAAAAAAAAAAAAAAAAAAAAAAAAAAAAGATAGCTGTCTCAGATCATTTTATTGTGGGGGAAAAAAATCAACATCTGCAGCTGAAGATGATTCCGAACTGCTGCCAAGAGAAAAAAAATTCTCAAAGGTTGACTGCTGTAGAGTAAAGCCAGTAAAATACAGTAGTGCAACTGCAATGATGATAGACTAAATAGAAGAGTTTAACATGTATGCATGTGAACACATTTAGGAAAAATATTTTATTGTAGTCTTTTGAGAATTCTTGCAGACCAGATAGAGAGATGTCCTAGATTTTTCCTATTTAGTATTTCAATTATATTAGCAATGGTAATAGATAATTTGCATAGATAATAAAGCTTCTGTGTGTTAGGATAGTAAAGTTATTTACAACTTTAATCTGAAAAGGTTTCTTTAAGCACTGTATGCATGCACCGTGCATTTGGCAGCTATGTAAACAGGAGTATTAACAACTCTCGTCTAGGCTATGGGAATGATTCTTCCTAAAATGATAAATACTTAGTCACCCTTTAATTCACTTTCTAACCCTTCTGTTGAGATGACCACTAAGTCTGTTAATTGGCTGTGGTCACTCATGACAGGAGCAGCTGTAGTCTGGGAAGCAGAGCAGGACCTGTGACCTCTTTCCAACTGCTACAAACAACTGCCTGTTTAGGAGGATTAATTCCAACTCCTTTCTGCTGATCTGTGCTGGATTCGAATTACTATCCTAAAAGCAAAAGCCTGTGCAAGGGTCGAGACAAACTTTAAATGCATTTATTTTTAGGACACCTTAAAAGAAGACAAGCAGAGATGAGTAAGATTTTGAAACCAAGAGATCACTGCTCTTCAAACAAACAGCGAATATCTGACCTATAATTGAAGATAGGTCATGTTATCTTATTTCTTGTGGATATTATAGTACCAACAGGTAGTCAAAGAAACAGAGGAGTTGTAATATTAACAAAATTCATATGCTGATGAACCAGAGCTCTTTCATGTAAGAACTGAGTTACAGTCTGTCTGTGCAATTGCATGAGAACCATTTCAGTACATAACCTGTTATTCTTCAGCTGTGTTGTCTTTAATATTAACCATTGTGTTTATTTCTGTACCTGAGTAATTTCCTGAGAAGGGATACAATATCAACAATCATGAATAGTTTAGAAATTTTCTGATATGTACTTGCAAATGTTTTAGTCACCTTGCCAAACAGAATCAATAAGCAAATATCTGTTGCCTGGAAAATGGTTCAGATAAATTAAATGGAGTATGTATGCATCACTGCAAAGGTATCAAACAGACCAGGTCTGAATATTCTTATCTTCAGAAATTTGATGTAAGGCAGCTTACAAGCAAGACAAAAATATCCTTTCTGATTAAAGAATAACCTCATCACTCTCTACACCTACCTGAAAGGCAGTTGTAGGCAGGTAGGGGCTGCATTCTTCTCCCAGGCAACTGACGACAGAACAAGAGGGCATGGCCTGAAGCTGCACCAGGGGAGGTTTAGGTTGGATATCAGGAAACACTTCCTTATGGAAAGGGTTTTCAGACACTGGAATGGCCTGCCGCGGGAAGTGGTGGAGTCGCCATCCCTTGTGGTGTTTAAGAAAAGACTGGATGAGGTGGTGTCAGGTCTTAGGCTGGACTTGATGATCTCAAAGGTCTATTCCAGCCTCTATGATAATTCTGTGTAATTCTGGGTGTATGGGGAATGCCAGGAGAGCCCTTGATTTCAATGCACATTTTAGACACAGTATGAATACAACACTAATACAAATCTGAAAAATTTAAATCTTGTTAATTTTAGAGTGGTCCAAAACTGCAGCTCTTGCCAACGACACTGCTCAGCCTGAAAGTGCACAGGACTTTATTCCCGCTTTCAAGAACCTAGCAGCTCCCACTCTGACAACAGAAACCAGTTTGTATCATCACAACAGAGACATGTCAGTGAGGGTTGTAACTGCAGTCAAGCACCTCAGAGCAAAATCAGACAAACTCTTTAGTGACAAAGTTTCAATGTTAGTGCAAATGTTACTAGTTATAAAATAGTGAGGGGGAAAAAAAAAAGACGTGCTCTATAGGTGAAATCCCAGTAGACTGATTCATTTTTTTTTCCATGAAGCATTAGTGAGGTTTTAAATAGCTGCAACCTGCATATTAAAAATGCCCACGTGTATAATATATGAATAAGGGCACCTTGGCTGAATACATTATGGAACAGAACTGTCATCTTTACCCCCTTCACAGTCATACTTTCACTTGCTCATGTGAATAGACAAGAACTTATCAAAAGTTAAATTAGACACCAAATCCATGGATTAAGACTCTATTTTTAAAAAATAAGCATCCCTCCACCAGTTCTTTTCACTGCTTTCTCAAATCCTGCCATTTCTCTGCTGCTCTTTATTTAGACACAAAGCCACAAAATGATATTTTACCCAGTCTGACTGGGGCTTTTTTGTGATTCGTTCACCTGCTGCTCCAGCAAAGATGTAATCCCATCTTCATTTCTATTCCTAAGAGACAATTCAGATACAGGAAAGTATGTACGCTATCGAAAGGAGGCTGCTACAAATGCTGTGCTTGAAATATGTGAAGTTTCACAAAAAAATCTCTCTGCAGCTGTTTGTCTCTGTATTTAGGATGAGAGGATATAATAATGCACTTGCAGGGCAGGAGTGACTCACTGAATATTTCACCAAGATATGCAGATTTTTATGCTGTGCTATTCAATAAAATACATATGTTTATTTTGACAAGACATATATTCCTGGCCCATGAGCCCATTTCAAGAAACAGACACAAAATTTTTGGATCAAAGTAGTTTGACTTTTTCCTCTTAAGTATTAATTCCCTATATAACCAGCATTTTGCAGCTCTCTGTAGAAAGACTATCAATTCAGCTTTTTAATGATAAACTCTCTCTAACGATGGAAGGAAAAAAAGAGAGTGGCAAGTATTCTGGTAGAGATGTCTCTTGTCTATGGCACTGGTTTTTAGGTCTCAAACAAGTGGAATAATGTATAGCTCCAATTGGTAAAGATTATGAATTGCTGTTATCGGTAAGAGCTTGCTTAGGAAATTAAGTGCATAATGCCTACATTTCTATTTTATATTCCATGGAAATTAAAATCATTTTAGGCCCTGCATGCAGACCTTTACAAATATCTGAACTGTATTTTTTCCATCTGACTCATGTCTCTGTGAGTCATTTATAGCACTTTCATATGCAGAGTGATTTTTTTAGTCTATTTATGATGCTCCTTTGAGTATACTTAAGAACTTCTTAACAGGGGCTGGGCACACAAGGAAAAAAAGATTTCTTCTGGACAATACACTAATAGAAATGGCAACAATGTTTAGAAAATTGAAATCCTTCCTATTGTAACCACAAACAAGTTCTAACTAGGAGAAGGCTCTTACCTGTATTTACTACATTTCACCATAAGTAAGGAAATCCAGCTTACCCCACTTGTGTGACCTTGACAAATCATGCAACCTTGGCAATGCTAAGATTTCATAAGGCCCCAGAGTTGAACAAAAGTCCCAGACTTCATGCAGCAGCAAGGCAGACTGCCTCAGCCCTTCACAAGCTGTGCTCTGCTCAGTTCCAGAGAAGTAGCTGGAAGGGAGGACAAAGTGACAGAGAACAACCTTGTAAAACAACATTTTGGCAATCTACATTGTACCTGGGAACAAACATCAGTACTGCAGGGAAAAAAAAACCCCAAAGATGCAAGATCACTAAAATGGCAGAGCTACTGTGTTTGCTTAAAGAAAAAATAAAATCAGCAAACAAAGGCATAGGAGAGTAAAGGACTCGGGAGTTTATTGTTACCTCCAGCGGAGGTTTCACTGTCCTTGTGTTATGCACCATCCTATTACACTAAGGGTCTGAAACTAAATTTTCTTTCTTTTTCAGGACTATTTGCAAGCTGCTCCAGAGTCCCACATCAACACACACTTCTTACTTGAAAACGGCTGCCAATTGGTGAAGATAAGAAAACAAAGCAATCAACTCATGTTTAAAATTATTAGATAATAGCAAAACCATTTATTTTCCGGGTGCCTTTTCAAACCCCTACTGTGTTAAAAAGGGAAGGGGGTGTGAAAAAATCCAAAACCTCTGAGACACAGTGCTTTTTGGGGAAGATTGGAATGGTCTTTTCAGGGCATCTCTTTATTTTGAAAATGGTTAGAAATATAGATTAGAACAGACCAAAGAAAGGGATGAGACACCCTAAAAGGAAAGCATGAAACGATATTAAAATTATGTGTGACTTCATTCTTGCCTGAAGACATGCTGAATTCATAAGCAGAGTCCCCCAGGATATTTCACAGTGTGGAGGTACACAGCCTGCTTCCCTGACAGGTCATTACTGCATATCATGCTGGGATCTGATACAGGGCACACTGGTGGCTGCTTTACCTGCCTTTGTCTCAGTGTAGCCCTTGTAAATATAGGTCTCCTTGGAATGCCAAGCATCTAGGCAGGCTCAGAAGACAACAGGTGATTGATTTCCACTACAAGACAGAACTGTCAGACCAAGTTATCTTGAATTCAGAAGGGTTATGGCCAGGCTCCCTGCAAAACTTAAATGTATAGCATGGACAGCTTTGTGGGGTTAGCTTGAAGTACTCCTTTCTGACTTCATGCAAGTTAGCAGACTGAGTGACTGATGAACATCAGTTAAGTAGGGGAAGAGTGCAGAACAGAAAATACAGAAGAACAGGAGTGCTGAATGTGAAATACAGAATACAGATGCATTAGTATGGATGAAACTGTGAATAAAAAATACTTCATTAGTGAGATGTGGTGAAGGCACACCTCACAGTTCGAGGAAAAGCTGACTTTCTGTGTTGCATGGTGTTTCTCAGATGAGAAAATCTGTGGTTATTACGACAGTTTTGCATGGCTGTTTTGGAACCTAGGATGGCTCCTCTGGATTCACAGGAGGTGTCAGTGGCACTGATGACCCTGAAGAAGGAAGGACACCCCCTTCAAGCAGTCTGGCAAGAAATTGTCATCTGACCCTGGCCCACGTTCTGCCCAGTTCAGTAGCAAAGCAGTAATAGAGTAAAAAAATATGAGTACTTGGAAATGGGACTGAGTTTGATGAACCAAACCCTTTGTCAACTTTAGGCCTTTGGAAGTTTGCACTGTTTGTGCAAACTATTAGTAAATAAAAACTTTTAAATAGTGACTGATGCTTATACAGATTTTGAGAGCAAATCAGCCAGAATTCCTGTTTGGAAACTAGTGCAGCTGTGAAAGTTTTAGGGATACATGGATAATTGAAAATATAATTTTACTTCTCTCCACTGAAATATTCAGTCTTCTAGAGGCAGGGAAAATTTTAAGGCTTTCAAACATGCTGGTTGTTTAGATCTGTTTGCATTCAGATTCAGAACCTGGAAAATTAGTCTTTAGCAATATTAGTACCCTCCTAAAACTAAAATACTAGTTAGTAATACTATCAGATACACTCTCAGAATGTGGCCATACAATGAGGAAAAAAAACCCCAATAATCAAATACTCAAATTTTATGTTAGATTAAAATAATTTTAGTTTTGGCCACTTAAAACAATTCTTCAAATCCACTGTGTTCCTTATGTAACTTTTCTGACTAATTGGACATTGAAATCACTTTCTGAAATGCATTAAGAAAAAGGCATCTTAACATTAGAGTATGAAATGTAACCTGTGATCTTATTGTTCTTATTTTAAATATGAATGAACATTTCTTATTATAGTGGAACAGAAAAATGTGTGAATCAATAAATGGTGCTTCAGTATTAGCTAGCAGAATTGAGGAAGTGCAGCAGGGGATAAAAAAATAGCTAGAGGCTGCCTTGTAGTTGTTACTTACTTACTTACCTCGTGAAATCTTCACCTCTGTACTTTTCCTTTCTTCCTTTCTTTCTTCTTTCTCAGAAATAGCCTCAGTCAGTTTATTGATTTGTTTTTACCCCAGATTTTTAAATTGTAAAAGTAGTTGTGACTCCTGGTTTCACCAGATACCATCACCCTGACAGCACTTGTAGGCTTGAATCACAGCTACCTGCTACAGTTGGAAAAATCCTTAGGCTATGAAGACCCTGCTAGATCATTGGATGGGAATCAGAAACCAAGGCTATCTTACTGCATTTATTTGCAACACGTTGGTGGCTTTAAGTGAGCTTTAATAATCAGTTCTTGTTTAAGCACTGGTGTTTTTAAGCCACTACATGATAATATGACAAGTAGAAGACAAAGGGTCAATTATTTATCAATGCAGATAAGGAAAAAGTGAGAGGGTCAATACACTTATTCTATGATGATACGGTTAATCAATGTGCGCTCATTCTCTGTTTGATCTGCATGACTGAGTTAAATCCTGCTCCGTTGTGGGTACAGAGGGCTCCTTTGCATTACAGCCAGCCTGTCTTTTATTACAGAAGGCAAAAAATGGTGAATGGCCACATGGGCATACATAGCCAGTGGACTGCACAAATCTAAATTTCTTGCTTGCTCACATGGTACTAATGACCAGTAACATAATGGAAGTAAACAGATGAAGAACTGAGATTTTGAGAATAGATAAAAATTTAATGCTACACACACAAAATGTGACCAGGCAAGTAAATGTGCAGCAATGTCATGTCATAGCAGAGAATGAGGCTTTGCTGACTCAGCTTCCCCATCTGTAAAGGGAAACACCAAGTTTAATAGTATCCAAAAAATGTTTAAAACCAACCTATAGATTACGCAAGTTGTTGGGTTTTTTTCAGACTATTCCTAGTTAAAAATGGTTTCTAGTTAGGACACTCCTTCATGCTCATTTGCTTTTGTAATATCTCCTTATTTCTATATTCCATTATTCGATTAGCCCACTCTTAGATTCCTCTCCCAACATATTGCTAGTTACCATACCACCCTTTGTCAATGTTCAGCTATATGACATAATTCTCATAGATGTTTGTTCCCCCTCAGTCAAATTTTTCAAGTGCTTTAACATCAGCATTTCTTTTTGTTATTTTTTTCCCCCTAAGCTCAGTATCTCATCATTTATCATTGCCCTTCATTTATAGCTTGTCAGACAATTTTAAATCCATGAGACAGTGCTCATTTCCAACCCAACTGAGATTAATTATTCAAGTATGATTTCTGAGGTATTGCATCTGATGTCTACTGATGCTGGGTAGAAGATCCAATATTGCTCTGTGTTGCAAATTTGTGACCCCCACTGTAGTTGCCCTGTGTTCCAGCACATATGTCTAGGATCATAATTTCACTCATTTATTGCTCATGTTTCTGCTGTCAGCTGCTTACTTTCCTTTAAAGAAACCCTTCAAACCAAACAAAACAAGCAACAAAAAAACCCACCTCACGTTATTTTCCTGGGGATTGTAATGTGATTTACCAGAAGATAATTTCCACGATTACTCTTTATTCATCTTCTAAAGTTCAGTGCCGTCCAGCCATCTGGTGTCTCATTAGTTCTGCAAAAGCCCCAGCCTAAAAGGAAAAAAAATAAAAATAAAATTACTCACATGGCTAATTTTAAGTATGTGAATCCTAATGATGCAAAGGAGACTGCTCATATTTCTTGAGCCAGGCATACAGATAACTCTTGCAGGACCAGACAATAAAATACTTTCAAAAGATTTCCTTGGTTAATTGTAGAATGTAATTAGCATGAACACTGCAGTGTACTTCACACAGAAGTGTTAATGGGCCTGTATTAAGGTTTTCTATGTATTTTTTATAAGCTGTTTATAAATCATGTAGGCATCAGATTTTTGACAATATGAAGATCAGTGTAAATGAGTGTTATGAGTGTTAACCTGAGGCACGTTGATGGATGTATGCTTTCAGGAAATTTGGAATAAGATTCAAATTCTTCATCATTTCCTAATTAGCTATTTTGCCTTCTTCCTTAAATAGCAGATTTTTCTCTGAAACAATTTGTCCTCACTGATATACATATAAAACCACAGCTTATTTGTCTTACATCCTGCAAACAGAATTCCCTTTTTCTCTGTATAGAAAGGTGTTACTGCAAAGGAGCGTATTTTTTCCTTACCCCCTTTTTTGACTATAGCTGAGAAACACCTTTCAATTTGTTAATGTACTGCTCAGAAAAAATATGTATCCTTTAACAATTTTAGAGAGTCGTTATTAAGGTGTGAACCATTTTATGAAAGGGAGCTTGTTATTGCTATATATCAAAAACATCCTTCAAACGCCCACTCTTTGAACTTGTGACTTAGTCTGGCATCTCAAATTCTCTTCTGCTAATTACAAAATACTGATCTTGCTCATCACCACCATAACAATAACACCTAGCTAGGAAGAGAGTATTGCTTGTCTTGGCAAACTGCAATGTCTCATGTTTCATTGCTTTCTACTACTTAGTTTATTAAATCAGTTTGCACAGAGACAGTTTTCCACATTCCTCCACAAAATCCTGAATGTTCTTTTGTAGACTCCTGGATTCAGATTTGGTGATGTGGAATATGCAGGATGGAAGTAATTTGCTGTCTTAACTTACAGAGCCTACCCCAGCTCAGGAATGCCTTTAGCCATATATTTTGTTAAGCAATATAGGAGATTGTATATTTCTGAGTATGGATCAGTGAAATAGAAATCACGTATGTTTTCTCAGGAACTGTAGTAAGTCTGCGAGTGAATTTTCTGAAACCCAGCAACTTAACTTGCAGCTTAATGTGTCTTAACTACAACACTGTTCCTTCTGAAAAGGTAAGAGCTCAAAGACAGTTCTGAACTGCTAAAGAGTATTAATAAGAAAAGGCAGAGGCAATTTTACTTACCTGCCTCTAACTGACTTGAGACAGCAGGGAGTAGTTCAGGGTTCTTTAGCTTTATTTGTTTGTTATGTGTATTTTGATACATGAACCAGCAATTTACCAGCCTGGGAGAGAGGAACACCCCACAGACAACTCATCCAGGAGTAACAGAGAGAGACTGGCCAAACTCTGAAGTGGAACTATGTATAAATGTAAAAAATCAACAAATACTGCTTCCCTTTAATCATAACCAAGCCACAACATATCCCCAGTGGGCTCTTTCAAATTAAATTCCCATGTTATTCTTATTTAATCACAGTTCAGATGAGAAATTATTCATGATAAGCAAGTGTTTGGTCTAAATACCAATATTAAGTACACTCTGAAGAGCTGGAAGTTTGCCTAGTTGTCTGGCTGTGAAATAAATGCTAGAATGAGAGACTTCCCCAGGTAAGGAAGGAATTTGCATGTAAACATCCTGGCAAAAGAAGAAAACCACTTTTAAGCAGCCTCTAGATTAAAAAAAAATGCGATTTAATTTCAGGATTAGCATAACAGTCCTGATGGACCAGTATGCTCTCTGGGATAAGAAAACATAACATCTCCAGAAAGAAGAGACTTTAGCGGAACCAAGTCAGTTCAGGATCATTTAATTCAAAATCTCCACATAATTTCCTTTTATTTAAACCATTATTAAGAAATATCCTTCAGCTTATCACATGTGAAGCATAAGGTTCCTTTGGTATTAACTTTGACACTTTGGGGATTATATTAATTTTGGTGATAGTACCTGTTAGTGAGCATTTGATTGCCCTCAATGCAGAAGGATTTACTCTTGTTATTGATTTGTTAGCAAATATATTGGGTGGAAATCCCCTGGTATTGCTGGTAGCTGCAGATTCCAGATTTTATTGGATTTGTGAGCAATTTTCCTCTGTGTTTTAACTTGTGATCGCTTTATAAAAAGAAGAGCCCAAGAGTAAGGTGAAAAACAAATGCTTGTTTTTATTTTGCTGAAAACAAAAGCTGCCTTGTTTTCCTTAGTTCCTGGTTGTTGATTGCATTAGTCTGGCTTTTGTCATGGTTATTCTTGAGACAGGCAACAAACTGAGAAAACATTACTACAGGAGCCAGTAAGAGAGAAGTCATTACCTTTAATGGGCAAGGGGTCATCAGGGCAAATCTCATTTCATGCAGAGGGTAGAAATCAAACCTATTCACCCTTTTGTTCTCACAAATAATTGTATGAACCTCTGTGACTTATTTTATAGCACTGGTTTCCTCCTAAATATTTTTCTTCAATCCTTTAGGCAGGGGTTAATGAAAGCCAGGAACGAACCAGATTGAATCCTTGCCATCCCAACCCCTGCCAGGGTCACGGGCATCCAGACAGCTCTTCCCCACTCACACACACCATAGCAGGCAGGCACCGGGGCTAACGGGACATACAGAGGACTGCCCTTTGCCTGAAGGTAGGACATAGCCAGGGAGCAGGTCCAGACATCTCCGGGAGCATATGGTGATGACAGTTAGTGTTCATCTTCCCCATTCCAGTGCTGTGCTTCTGTCTATACTCCAGCAATCAATATATTCTTACTCCATGTTATCAGGTCCCCAGGAGGGGTAAAATGATTTATCTTTATTCTTTGCCATGGTGCAATCCCTCTGTCTTTACACACTGGTACTTCTGGTTGAATATCATAGCTGTGTCGCAAACAACAAATGCAGAATTGGGGCCCTAGGACAC
>JANHFX010002171.1:122605-134719 GCA_027560015.1 Chloroceryle amazona
GTGTCCTAGGGCCCCAATTCTGCATTTGTTGTTTGCGACACAGCTATGATATTCAACCAGAAGTACCAGTGTGTAAATAATCATAAATGATTTAAGAATATCTGCCAATAATGCCTCTTTCTTGTGTGTTTGTTTTAAGATGGTAATTTTCCTGTGAAATGTAGACAGAGATATGTAAACCTGTCTTTCATTTCATTCATGCTACAGATAAATTTGGGATTTTAAGTGAGAATAGAAGAGGAGAGAAAAAGGACATGGGAGGAGGGAAGCTGAGCAGAAAGATGAAGGTAGGCAGAATCTGAAAGCTATGCACTTTCTCTGCATAAAGCAGTGCATTCATGGTGTGTGCAGGTATAGTATGTGCATGCACATCTAGGTACATCCATTTTAGATGTTCTAACTGTATCTGGATGAAGAATCAACCCTTGGTAATCAGTTACAAGATTCAAACTTATTTTGTGATCATCCGAAATAAATATTGCAGTGTTCACATGTATCTGTTATATGGTGCTTTGGACTGAAAATTATGCAGGTAATTTTGAATAAGTATTAAATATATCATAAAAGTATTGTGATTGTGCTGGATGACACTATGCAGACAAACATGTCTTTCATTGATTAGAATGTATGCCTTACGTTTTTGTTCTCTGGAAATATCTAAAACGACAGAATTGCAATTAATTTAAAATTTACATTTTCTGTTATGGCTCTTAGTGATAAATCTTTTAAGAGTATTTACAGAAGACAGAAAAGTCTAGATATGGACAATGCCATTAGAAAAAGTAAAGATCTGTTTGGAAATGTTTTGTGATGTTTTGGCAAGTTAACACAGAACATAGTATCCGTAGGTGTTCTCCAAGACAAAGTTTGGTTATCCTACATGTGTTCTGAAGACGTGGCAAGTAAAGAGAGAACTATTAACTTTTACTAGGTCTGAATTTGATACAATGAAGATATTAAAGTAGCATCTAAGTGGGCTGAGGAAAACATCAAAAAACAAGAGCACCATACAAGAAATCCCACTCAATAGTTGATTGCCACATGAGATGATGATGTTTTTCAGGTCACAAGGTCTTCCTTTATTTCATTTTCATATGTATGCAAGCTAGGCAAATGTCTACTAGAAGAAAGTGATAAAGCAACTTTTTTTGTCTCTCCCTTACATAGCCAGATTAATGAATCTCTTTCAAGTTAATGAGCTGACACAGAGCTGCATTTAATGCAATGTTTGGTGTATTGAGTAAATATTCTGCACAGATGTTTTTTTCTAACTACCATTCTTTCAGGTAGTGGTCCTGCTACTTTTGTAATAATAAAAATAATAATAAAAATTAATGCAGCTGAGGAAGAAAAAAAAATATTTCATCTTTTGCCACAGATAATAATGCAATTTAAAAGGGAATGTGCAATGACCTAGAGTATAACCCAAATCTGTAAGGAAACTATTTTGTAAATTATAAACTTCTAATTTACTTTGCTTGGCATAGATAATACATACCCTATAGCAGACAACACCAAGTAATTTTAGCTTGTGAACTCCTCATTCATTTCAAACTGCTACCATACATGAGTCCAAATACTGTATCTGATGATACACGCAGGATTTTCATGTGCTTTCCAGAAAGCAGAAATAATAGATGAATGAAAATCTCTGCCATGCAAATTCTTTTCTGGAATGGCAAATGTGTCTGTGACCTAGTTAGTAAGCAGAGGTGATGACCATAGTATTGATGATATATGCTATTCTGAAGCTATAATAATTGAGCATAACACATTGGGCATGCAGTGAAATTTTCAGGGATGGATTAAAATTGGTGGATCCTTCTATTCCTTTTTAATTCCTTGACAATACTACATATTGCCATGTTAAAAACAATCTTCAGAGTGTTTTACTTATGTTTGTCAGGAGGTCTACTTAATTTCAATTACCTCTGTGTGTAAAATGTCAGAGCCAAAAGGCCAGAGATCACTCTGGGCACTCATCTAAAGGAATAGTTAAATATTGAGGTAAAAGCTATCAATGTCTCAAGACACATTTGCCTTTGCATTTGATATCTCCATTTTAATTTTAAAATGTATGTCATTTTTACTAGGGAAGTTATTTAAGCATAAGAAGAGCTTTATACATTTTTGTATGTTTATCAGATTATAGTTAGATATCTGAAAAAAAAGATGGACATTCAGAAAAATACATTTACACAGCAATTATTTACAAAAAGTTGGAAGAGGAATTTCCTTTACTTTTCCAGTAATGAGCAGATAATTCATGCTCAACAATTTCTTTGATTCCTATAGCCTACAGATAGGAAAATACGGATTTTTCTCAGACATTCAATATCCGAATGTATTCTCCAAATTTTATTTTTTTTTTAAATTGTTTCCTCTTCAATGTGATCTCCAGAACATGTTTTTTTTCTTTAGCTGTAAGCTGCCAAACAGTGCTTTGGGATTTTTTTCCCACCTACCCACTCATTAGGTGATGATCGACAAATTTCTGATTAGAGCACCAAAATGGACTTCTGGCAAAAGTAGCAGGAAAGGGCATTAGCGAGCTGTCATTTAGAAACAAGGACAGAAGGACTGCAAACTTCAGCTAAAGAAAATTAATTCACAAACACTTGTGAACAATTATATCATTAGCCACCTTGTTCTAATCTTAGCCAATTATACCATACATTAGCATAAGGCTTAAGCTATTTGCAGACTGTGTTCAACATTTAATGTTGTGTGTGAAAACAAATGCTTAGCTTTCAAGTCTGTAAACATATGAGGGATATACAGAAATATTTTATGCCCTGTCTTCGTAAAGAAAGAGTAGGGGAGAAAAGATGGCTGTATCAATACAGGAACAGCACTTTGTGCAGTGGGAGTCTGTAGGCAGTACAGTGTTGAACAGAACAACAGATTTCTAGGACACCAATCTAAAGTGAGAAGAATGGATTTTTGAGAAACATGTATTGCCTTCAAAAATCTAGGGAGAATTCTTGCTGATGCTTTTTATAATCTTCTGGTTAAAGATAAGAGTCTGGTCCAGGACAACAGAAATAACTGCTAATGGCCAACTGAGGTGGATGAGAAGGAGAGGAATGCATATGTGTCATTTTCTCTATCCCACCAGGGGATCACATTAACACTTTGCCTTTAGCAAGTTGAAGGAAGAAGTTTTTAACTCTAAGAATATGCTATGAAGGGAAATTTTGAGCATTTAGTTTTTGACATCTTCTTTCTTCCATTCTTTCTTGCAACATAGTTTTTTTTCATATAGCCAGATTTTGCAACACTTGCAATAATGGGAAATGTTCAGTCTTCCCATAGCATGCACATGACTTAGTCAAACTGTTAGATTATTTATCATCAGACTATCCTTCCCAGAGAGACCTGTGTATTGCCTCTTGGAGAAAAGAAAAAAAAAAAAAACAAAAAAGAAGAAATTAAAACCTACAGCAAATTAGTTATCATGGGACCATGTTAACTGCTGACTATGTAGGGGGCAGAATTTGTTTGTCTGACTAGTGGTGGTTGTCAGAGGCGAGGAGGGAAAGTATGTTTATTTTTCAGTTTTGCTGTTTGCTTTTCTGTCACTGGGTTCTGGTGCCTGTGACTTGAACTGTTAAAACTGTCTTTTCAGAGTAGTATAACATTCCAGACTTTGGCACAAACTTTGTAAAATACTTTGTAAAAATACTTTGTAAAATGGCACCTTTGCCCAAGTTTGAGGCAATGTTATATACATCGTAATGGTCTTCACCTCAGAGCTGTATTTCACCAAGACTGAATTGTTTATTTAGTCACTGCCACTTAAGTATAAAAGAAGCTTTTAGTGAACTGATTTAGAGATTTTTTTTTTATTATTTATTTTTTTTAATAATCCTTTAGAATAGAATAGGTGAGATTATTTCAGTTGGAAGGGACCTACAAAGAACATCTGGTCCAACTGCCTGATGACTTCAGCGCTGACCAAGTTACAGCATGTTAAAGGCATTGTCCAAATGTCTTTTAAACACTGAGAGGCTTGGGGCATTGAACACCTCTCTAGGAAGCCTGTCCCAGTTTTCAACCACCCTCTTGGTAAATAAATGCTTCCTAATGTCCAGACTCAACCTCCTCTGAAGCAGCTTTGAACCATTCCTACATGTCTTATCACTGGTTACCAGGGAGAAGAGATCAGCACCACTTCCCCTCCTCAGGAAGCTGCAGAGTGTTGAGGTCACTCCTCAGCCTCTCTTTCTCCAAACTAGACAAGTCCAAAGTCCATAGCTTCTCCTCACAGGACATTTCTCCCAGCCCTTTCACCAGCTTTGTTGTCTTCCTCTGGACATGTTCATCACATTCATAACCTTCTTAAATTATGAGGTCCAGAACTGCCCACAGTGCTCAGGGTGAGGCCACACCAATGCTGAATACAAGGGGATAATCCCTTCTTTTGACTGGGTGGTTATGCTCTGTCTGATGCACCCCAGGATGCCGTTTGCCCAGTTGGCTGCCAGGGCACACTCCTGACATATCGAGCCTACTGTCAACCAGTACTTCCAGACCCCTTTCTACGTGGCTGCTCTACAGCCACTCCTCTCTCAATTTATTATTATGTCTGGCATTACTCTGTCCCATGTGCAAAATCTGACATTTGAACTTCTTAAATTTCATCCTATTAATCATAGCCCAATGCTCCAATCTGTCTAGATCCCTCTGCAAGGCCTCCTTTCCCTCAAAAGAGTTAACAGCACCTCCCAGTTTGGTATCATCAGCAAACTTGCTAATGGTGCATTCAACTTCTGCATCTGAATCATTGATAAATATACTGAACGTGACTGGTCCTAGGATTGAACCCTGACGAACACTGCTGGTAACCAGTCACCTACTAGATGTAGCCCCATTCACTACAACCACTTTGATCTCTGCCATTTATCCAGATCTTTAGACAGCACACTGCGCTTAGACAGGACCTGCTTATCCCACAGCTGGACAACTTATCCAGAAGGATGCTGTGACAGATGGTAAAAAAAGCCCTATTGAAATCCAGAAAAACCACATCCACCAACTTCCCTTCATCCACTAGGTGAGTGACCTTATCACAGAGGGATAGTGAATTACTTAAACAAGATTTTTGCTTTGTGTAGCCATGTTGACTGTGCCTAATGATTTCATTATTCTTTAAATTACATTATTCTTTAAATACCTTTCAATAGTATTCAGTCTAATCTTCTCTATAAATTTTCCAGGAACTGAGGTTAGACTAACAGGAAAGGTAGAGCATTTCTATGACAGCAACTCTTCTTAATCAACTCTGCCATCCTCCTTCTCCACTTTCCATCCTTAATTTATGACCATGTGCCTTTCCCCTTCCCCATATGCATAGTGTGTGGTAAAACTGTCAATTCAGAACTGAAAAGCAATTGTGACTTGACTTTATTCACAATTTATTTGCAGGCCTTGTCAGTGTCTCAAAATGTGTTAAGAATCTGGTTATAGGAAAAGTTAACCCAATGTCATAGTCTTATTGTGCATAGCTCCATATGCTGGGCAGAAAGACAAATTCTGGCTTCTATGGGTGTGAAAGGCAGGGCAGCAATTACTCAGGGGGGTCAATATCTTTCAGAGGGCATCTTATTTCATGCAGTATGTTATTTCTCTGCTGTGCTTTTTATGCACCTTGTGAAATAAAACACTTGAAGAAATCTCATACAGGATAAAAAGTTGAGGCTTGAAAGTTGGCTGAAAAAAATCCTTTATGAGGTTTTAACCAAAGTACATTGACATTGATAGTTGCATATTAACACTGAGGAGGGGTACTGTATTTCAGCTGTATCCCAGGAAGACCCCTGTCTGAAGCAGTGACTCAGAGACTTTTGATAGACTGTTGGTATGATGGAAATGTGTGTCAAAGTGTCAGACATGAGAGTCCTGAAGACCTACACAGCTGAAAAGAAAAGGATGTTTTCCCTTAATTCAAGCCACCATGTAGTTTTAACAATGGTTTCCAACTTGCTAGTTAAATCTAGATGTGAAAAACTATATTTGGGGGATCAGTTTTGGCACCCAAAGTGATACTTGAGTATTCTAGGTTTGCCTGACTCCTGTTAGATCCATGAACTAGATCAGAATTTTGCCCCTCGTACCATCATACATTGTATATTGCTTGTTGGAAAAATATCATTGGCTAATGCCTTTCTATTTTAATCCACAAATTGCACATGCAAATTAATAAGAACCAAGTTACAAGAATGATTCTAAAGGGTAAAGCAAAAGCTTGTTTTTCAAATGGTGTTTTTTATCTATGAAACAGCACATAAAGTTAAAATCCCATTCACATAAATGAATTTTTTACTAAAAAGCTGCAGAATCTTTAAAACAAATGGCCCGTAAGTACATGCTTATCTAACATGTGAGGGATTTTAATACAAACTGACTTCAGTCATTTGCACTTTGGCCTTGCCTATTGAAACAAAAGTATAACACAGAAGAAACTAGAAGAAGCAGGTATTAATAATGCATGCTTTTATTATTCTAAAGCAGTTTCAATCTTATATATAATTGGACAAGTACTTATATGGGACCGAAAGAGCATTTATACAGAGCTATGCTACATGATTTGTTCTGCATGCTCATTCGGCGTTCTAAGAGAAACTTTTTGGAGCCTGAGCTGAGAAATCCTTCCGAAGTAAATCAAACTATAATAGTGATCTAACATATGCCTTCAACCATCTGTGCTATGCTGGCTTATAAAATTTCTATGAGAGTTTGTTTTCATGATGTAAGCAGCATTTTCTCGTGTTTTCTATGCATGGAAATACAGACGAATGCAGGGTTATTACACTACCATTCCATAAGTGAAATATTATCAGTAACCTGTTTTCTTTAGGAAACAGTGCTATATTGGTGCTCCATATCATGTCCACTACTTATAAACAAAAGTCCCAAGCCTTGGAGGGGGGGGGGGAGAAAATAACCTTCTGTCTTATTCATGTGCATTGCCTTTTTCCTCACCTTTCTTCTGTTAAAGTAAACATTTTTAATAAATGTTTTATAACTCTGATGTTCATGTTTAACAAAAGCTAGAAAGAGTTTAGAGAGCTCATCTGACATAGAACAAATTATTGTGATTAATGTGAATTTCTAAAACTAAAACTTTCTCCTGAAAGTAGATAACGTTTCTTTTATAGAAACAAGCGTGAGAGCATCTCTTTGATGATTTAAACATGCTAAACATATTTGAAGCTATTTCCCTCAATGTAAATACAAAGTGATGAAATTTTGGTTTTATTTAACTGGATGGTGAAATCACTGTAGCAGATTTCTGTACTTCCATAAGATTTGTAGTTCAGCCATTAAGATTGAGCTTTAAAGTGTCCATGCTCTTGAGAACCTTTCTGCTAAATGTAAGCTTCTATTCTTCTGATTTAGAAATTCAGCTGAATACTTACAAACACAAAAGTAGCCCCTAGGGAGCTCTGTCTGAAGTGTTCTCTAGGCTATGTATTTTGCAAATGCACATTAATCTTTTGCAGCTGGTGTATCTTTATAGGGCTGTTCAGTGTCAGTACTGAGTGTTCAAAGAGCAGGGAAATCTGCTCACATACTCATCTCTCTTTTAGTCTTCTGGTCAGTATTTCAATAACACGTTGAGAAAACAAATTTACAGCAACATGTTTACTTATTACCATGCAAAGATGTTGAAATTATGAGCTAATTGTTTATTGACTTCTTATTAGATATGACAAAATTCAGACGATTTCTGCCTTCATCAAATGCGCTGATGATAGAGCTTTGGCTGAAACCCTTTTTTTGTTTTTAAGTCTCCTCTGTGGGGTTTTAAAAAAATTATCTTTCCTATTTTTGGTTTTCTTGTTTTTTTTTTTTCTGAAAAAGAAGGCAGGAAATCCAGAGAAAGATATACAAACATGACAGCAAATGAGAGGTAAAATTATAGTGAAGTCCCTATAGTGAAGAAAAGATGAAAAAAGGGTGTACAAGAAATATCTAGAGATGTAGGTGTTATTCAGCCATTGTTTGATAAAATGACTGGTGTAAATAAACATACAGAAACATGTTCAGAAACCATCTTTTATCTGTAAACTACTTACTATGAATAGTTCAGGTTCTTGTTGCTAATTGTTGTCTTCCAAAGCTTTCAGTGTCTTAGCAGTATTGGTTTTGGACTTGTGGACATGTAGGTCTTGTCTACATAGGAGGTTACTGCAAGGTAAATATAAAGAGATTATACTGTAATACAGTGGGCTTTTCTGTATTAATTTCCTTTTTAGGCTACCTGTGGGGAAAAAAACACAAGGTAACCAATTTCAATACTAGCCCATGAGGAGTAGTTATTGCAGCCCTCTTCCATACACCAATGCCTGCATCTGTGGCACCTGTGTTACTTTGTATAATTTAGACCAGTCTTGTGGCTTTAGCATTATTCTAATTTTCTGTTGGTGTTACGAAGCATCAAATAGTGATGCATTTTAGTAACTCATCCCCCTCTATCAATGCCATGAGAACAGAAACCTCAATTTAGATTTTGGATGTCTCAATTCTTATTTTCCCTGTTCTACGTTATCCATTCTTTGTATTTGCTCATCCTGCTCACTGTAGGGTACTCAGAGCAGATTGTGGGATGTGTCATGTTTCCCAGAAGTATTCTTTGATAAAGACAATTCTTCCCAAAACAACACTACAACATCAGGCAATGGGTACATTCTGAAATCACTCCCAGATACACACCTTGCTGAAAAACTTTGGATGTTGATTTTTCAAATATACCAAAACTTAAAGCTTTTATCTCTTTGAGTATCCTTAAGTTCCATGTCACCTGAAGAGTATACACATAAAGGAATACACACAAATACACACACCCATCCATTTTTCAGCCAGTGTATTGGGACCTCCAGGGGATGAAAGACACAAGCAAAGACAATTTGACCCTTCTTCTAGTCTTTCTCTACCCTGTTTTTTCCTTTGAGGTCAAATGTCTTTTTCCACCTCTCAAAACAAATGCAAAAAATAAGACCCATGCTTTTTGCCTCTGTGGCTGCACTGTTGCTCTTTAATAGCAAATAAAAATGGTAAGAAAAAAATTGTTACCGTCATAAGGCTTTTCTTTCACCTGAAAACATTGTGAAGGAATGATCTGGATTATATTTAAGATAGATAAAGAAATGTAAAGGCTAGAAACCTTTGTGCTTTGAGGCATATATCAGCTACTGTTTTACTTTAAGCAGTTTATCACATCTAAAGAATTTACCCTGTACTTTTCCCTTATGTTCTTTTCTTGCACTTTCTATAGAAGCTAGTCACTTTCAAAGATAGAATATTGGACAAGATATGTGGTGCTTCTGCTCTAGCACAGCAGATCCAGTGCTCACAAGGTGACTTACAGCACAGCTGTTGTCCTTCAGTCCTGTAACCTGTTCCCTCTGTCATCCACTGGTAAGGTATGGCAGAGTGACAAATCACCTAGAAGTATTTAATGTGAAATGAAATATGTTGCTTTTTGTTGCTTCTGTTTATTAATTTTTTATTTTAATGGCATGTCATCTTAAAATATATACTTGAAAATACTTTTGAACTACTTTTAAACTAAGGAGCATGTTAGTCTACAGGTCACTTTATTATTTATTTATGCTTTCTTCCCACACCGTCATGCTACAAAAATCACAGCACTAGAAGTTCTGATAAAGCTCTTCCTGTTCTGACCTCCCAGATCTTCCCTGCTTCAGTGGATCCTTCTTCATCCTGACCTGCAGCAGGTATGGCCTGTTATGATAAATCATGAAAGGCTGTTTTAATTACCAAGGCCATGCAGTTTTCCATACATTTCCTAGCACAAGTAAGACATGAATCTGTTGGAGTGACTCCAGAGGGCCAAAAAAATTATCAGAGAGCTGGAAACACCTCTCCTGTGAAGAAAGGCTAAGAGAGTTGAGATTGTTCAGCCTGGAAAAGTGAAGGTTCTGAGGAGACCTTGTTGTAGTCTTTCAGTGCTTAAAAGGGGCCTGTAAGAAAGGTGGGGAGAGTCTTTTTAGCAGGGCCTGTTGCAATAGCACAAGAGGTAATGGTTTTAAATTAAAAGAGAGTAGACCTAAACTAGATTTAAGGAAAAAACACTGGCATAGGTTGACCAGAGAGGTGGCTGATACCCCATCCCTCAAAACATTCAAGGTCAAGTTGGTCAGGGCTCTGAGTACCCTGATCTAGTTGAAGATGTCCCTGCTCATTGCAAGGGAGTTGGACTAGGTGACCTTTAAAAGTTCCCTCCAACCCACAACATTCTATGATTCTGTGATACTAAAGGTTTGATGTTCTCAGCCTACTGCTTGCATATCACTTATCCCTATCATGCTCTTCTCAGTGATGTCCAATGATAGGGCAAGGAGCAGTGGGTGCAAGCTGGAACATAGGAGGTTCCATATAAACATAAGGAGAAACTTTTTCATGGTGAGAGTGACAGAGCCTGGAACAGGCTGTCCAGGGAGGTTGTGGAGTCTCCTTCCCTGAAGTCATTCAAAACCCACCTGGACACAATCCTGTGTGATCTGGTGATCCTGCTCTGGCAGGAGGGTTGGGCTAGATGATACTTCAAGGTCCCTTCCAACCTTGAACATTCTTTGATTCTGTGATACTGTAATTCTGTGATTTCACTGCATACAAGTTGAGAATTTGAGTTGGAAGGTATATAAGATAGTTCTTTGCCTAATCACTTGTTAAGGCAGAATTCCCCATAACACCTGCAAACTTCTAACCAGGTGAGAATGTCTAATCTAAATGCTAGATGTAATCAGAGAAAATTCCATTTCTAATACTTGTGTGGGTAACTCTTATTTCTTTCTCAGAAAACTTGAACTATGACAGAGAAAGTATATTGAAATCTATATGAAGTTTTTACTTTCCTGAGGAGTAGATATTAATGGCTACTAATGATAGAAATACACAATAATCTAGGCTAAAAATCATGCCTGAGCTGTAGACCTATAAGGCCTGAATGTTTAGGCAGCAGTGAGTAGAAAAGTTGGATGCATCTGCCACTTTATATCAAGTCCTGGAAAAGAATTCTAGCTGCAAGAGTGAAACTGTGCAATTCAAGGTATGAAACCAAAGGAAACTACAGAAATAAGTAGGGTGAGATAATTCTTGTTGGTAATTTTGAAACTAGTTAATAGTTATTAGCAATACAATAAGTATTTCATTGTCTAGTAAGATTTTGGTTTTAAAATATTCTTAGGATTTGCTATTTTCTGGATATTCTGTAAGACTTTTACATGAGAATTTAGCTTAATTCCAGATCCAGTAGAAATGGTCATACTTAGGGTTAAGAACTGCATTCTTATATTAATGTCAATAGCAGCTGTACCTGAGCAGCCAAGGACAGACTTTTTTCCTCAGGGTATGTTCTACTTTGATGTTCCTGGAGTCTATAACCCTTTAAAGTTAACAGGAGTTCCATGCTATAGTATGCATCAAGGAGAAAGATATACCCTGCAGTTAAATATAATATCATTCCTCTTCATAGACCAGTACCAGGCACTGTGTTCCTATTGCTAAAAAACATATCTTGAATGAGGCTCTGAACTAATTATTTGTGTAGTTATTTGCATTTGTCAAGGTAAACAGAAATAGATATGATAAGTTTGTCACGGCAATCAGTAGGCCAACAACAAGTTCTTACTGTACCATGACAAATCTTCAGCATGGTAAATCAGCAGTTCTGCAGCCTGCAGCTGCCAGCAGAGTACTATCTGAGACAGAGGCTAAAACAGCAAGTGGCTACCTGCTGCAAGTGATTTCCCTTGTGACTCTGGAGGCAAGTGTGTGTGTAGGACTCCTCTTGTCATTGCAGTGTGCAAACAGGACTAGATTTTCTATTTTTATATCATTGCATATGACCCTGGAATAGAACTTCTTTGTAATGTTCCATCACTCCTTTTAGTGCTTCAGAGAGGTGACTGTGTGTTTATGCGCATTTCTCAATGAGCTCATGTGCCTTTAATGAACCTCTTTGCCTGTCTGTGGAACCACCTAGTTGTTACTCTCATTACTTGCCACCTATCTTCTTTGAGCTGTTGTTGCATAAGCACTTTAGTTTGGTAAGATTCTGTTTTGTTATGAGATGATATCAATAAC